>CM061043.1:133618059-133823479 GCA_030762985.1 Adelphocoris suturalis | reverse complement strand
TTCACCTGTCACTATGTAAGCTATGTCTAATGTGGCCTCAGTTATTGTTTGTTACTGAAGATGGCCTAACCGTCGAAATCGATTCAACATTGTAACTCTTAATTTTTGTGGAAATAGACAACAACGTTTTTCACTAACTTCCGTTTTGAAATGGGTTTCCACAACTTCGTCGCAAGTGATTTAGTTCGTATATGATTTTAGATAAACCAAGTGATCTCAATCAAACGTACTTCTTTTCCATTGATGGTCTGTTTGGGAGTCTTCAAAAGTTCAGCAACGACTTGCTCAGACTCAAATGTGATAAAACAGAACCCTTTCCTCTGGTTCTTTGACTTGTCATAGGGCATTTCAACATCAACAATCTGAAACAAGGAAATATGAAATTTGGTTTTAAGAAACCTTGTAAATGTGCATTTATTGTAAGAAACGTATCTTTTCATTTCTTAAGGCGTCAGTGCATCTCGAAAATCTAACAGAGGTTCATACTATCAACGTCATATAAACAAACATGAGAGCTTGAATAATAGTTCCTGCACACGAAGGTAACATTCCAGAGAGGCGGATACGTTTTCATTTGAGTTGTTACCTACAACGGACTGATTTTGAACGGAATCCCTAAGTAAATCAGTGGGACAAAGGGCAAATGATATAATATATGACCTCCATTTTAAATCTAAGTGTGTTGAATAATCGAAACGACCGATCTATTTCTTTGATATTACTATGTAGGCACTTATTATCCGGTATAGTGGATTAAATGAATATAAAAAAGTAAAACGCGAAAGTTGTGTAGCTCACTTCTTGGCACTTGGAAGACTATAGAAAGAGTCACCAGGCTTCCTGAGTGGCTTTTTGTCTTCCCCATTTCATTATAAAATGAAACCTCTCCGAATCATCAGAGCAACAATCGAAAGGTAGCGATGGGGTTACAGGTTATACAGATCCACTGAAAGATCAAGTGTTGTGTACTTGATCCAAATCATGGTCCCAGCTTTGTTCAGGGAGGTTACACCAGAGCAGGTACAGATGTATCATTACTACACATATTATATTTCCTATTTAATTCGAATAATAAGATTATAGTGTTTCAAAGTAATTCATTATTTCGAACCCAACAACATCCAATACATTTTATCAAATCGCCGGAATAAGCTCGGGTGGCTCAATAACTAATTATCATGTACGACTGTAGTAATAGCACTAATCACGCTGTTCATGAGCGAAGTGCATCATAGAAAGTGTTTAAATTCTATTCATAGCGTTGAAAGACAAGGTTTAAGAGTAATATTATACCAAAAATACCTCAGAGGTCTCACATTCGAGCCAAGTTCAAATGTCTATGACCATCAATATACCCACCCCACCGTGCTGGGCGGCTGCCAAAAGCTAAGCGTACAGTAAAATCTGGCTGCTTAGTCTACCAAATCCTATAAGTTCTCTAGCGTGTTACAACCTCACGAAATGAATTAATACTCGCTCGAATCACAGAAAATTTAGAAACTATTCACAAGAATAAATAATAAACATATATTTGGAACTCGAAAGCGTGAGTCGCAGAGGACTTGGCGAGAAATTGAATTATTGACATTACATACCATGCATAACCTCCTAATCGCAAGTGAAAACATTCGATTCATGAAACTGCAACCATCCCTCTCCTCATCTATTGAAGTACCTATATATACTTGGTTGCAGCTACTATTTCGGTGTTTTCTTCAAAAATTGATTAAAGGGTAAGTACTTATATAAGACTTTCACATACATCGCCTCAACAGAAAAAAAGCCTAAATTTCTAAAAAGTTGAAAATTTGTAGCTCGCTACTTGGCACTTGGAGACTATTGGACGAGTCACCAGGCTTCCTGAGTGGCTTTTTTTGTGCCCCGTTCAATTTTAAATTGAACCTCTCTGGATCATCACAATAACAATCGAAAGGTAGCGACGGGGGGGTTTATAAAACACTAAAATTTAAAAAATACTGGAGACAAGTGCAACTCAACTTGATTGAGACAAAACTTTCGAGTTATTACTTAATATATACATAACAACGCAGGTTAAGAAATGAATTATTATAAATTAGGTGGCAAATCCTGCGAAATTGTCCGTGCATGGGGTGAGGGGAAAGGGTGAAGATGAAAAAAACTTCGGTAATTTCTTCCCCTTTGAGGGAACGACAGTTTAATAGAACCGGCTCCGCGGCCTGTGGTCAAAGACCTTCTTCAGCCACAAAACCCAGAAAGCGCTGAGCACTCTAGGATATAAATAATAACACAGGCTTAACTGTTAAACAAAAGAAAACAACGCATCAAGGCTAACTAAAGCAAGAAGGGGGTTTTTTTGTTTGTTTCCAGATGCTGTGAGGTTGCAGCACTTTTGCCTCTCTCCTCACTGAAGTTTTGATGGAGGATCTTTTTCATTTTTCTTAATTCTCTGTTATTGACGATGTTCAAGGTGTAGTATTGACATCTTCTTCCACTTTTAGTTAGCCGTGATGCGTTGTTTTCTTTTGTTGACGCTTAAGCCTGTGTTAATTTTTATATCCTAGGGTGCTCAGAGCTTTCAGGGTTTTGTGGCTGAAGAAGGTCTATGACCACAGGCCGAAACAGGTTCTACTAAACTGACATTCCCACACAAGGGAAGAAAGGATCGAAGTTTTTTCATCTTCCCTCCCCTCGCCACTGGAGGGACAATTTCGCAGTATTCGCCACCTTATTTATAATACTTTCGAGTTATACTCATCAAGTTTCAAACAAAAAAAAGTCCAGTCATGCAGCATAACCCCATGAGCGAATTTTTGAAGAATATTACCGATTTTACAACCAGCGAACGGCATTATTTCGATTTTTGACTGATTTTTCAACTTTGAAATTTTTGAAAACTTGATACATATTCTTATAGGAAATTTTACGCTGATTCCGAATATACCACATGTTAGTATGCTGAAAAAATTATTTCGCCCGACAAATCGCAAAAAACAGGCTATTTTGAAATTTTTGACTACATTTTTGAAAAATTTCAACCCGAAAAGTAATCCGATCAAGCTGGCCAACGAACTTGAACTTTCGTTTTTGTGCCCTTAACATTTTAAAATTTGTTTGAAGTTTCTAGCACAATTCTACGGACAGTTATCGTCTGGAATGACACATACATACATACATACATACATACATAAAAAAATGCGTTAAACTTCAGAATATGATTCAGAATAGCCTGAAACGGATTTCTGCATAATTTTTTTTCAAAAATTCACATTCTACAAAATTTTGAGGCGAGAGCAATAGCTTGATTTTCTTAAAAAATTCGCTAAGTTGATAACATGGTCTCCCGCGGCAAGGACCTGCACAAATAAAGAAATAGCACGTTGAAAATTCAAACCGAGGATAAATTAAAAAACGCATTCAAAAAATTGCGTGGATGAAAGAGGACCCTGGTTTTTTATATTTGAATCTAGTTAAGATGTGAGTCCTAAGGGACGTGAAATTTCGAGGTTAAAATTACGAAGTGACGAATGAAATTACAGCAAACGTATGGAAGTCCAAATATAGTTTACGTATACTTACAGGTCGTAAACACCATCAATTAAACCCCAGTGTCACTTTCCGATAATGCCAAGACAAGGAGATAAACAGATTTGGGGGTCGCCCAATAAATATGAAAAATTGACTTTCAATTTCATCCAGAAATCGTCCAACCATATTTCATGCGACGATCTCTAGAAGTCCAAAAACAATATTCATATCAACTAACAGGTACTCAATACCATTAATTAAATTCCCGAATCATTAGATAATGCCACTAGACAAGGAGGTAAGTAGACCTGAGGGTTGCTCAATAAATGTAAAAACTGACTTATCAATTCCATTCAGAAACCGTCTACCTATTTCATACGACGATCTCGGGCGATAAAATCGAGTGAAGGGTTAATTGAGTCAAAATGTTAACAATGTAGATGAAATTTCTTCTCTAGCGTTGTGAAGGGAAATTACTAAATCATCACAAAATTCGGGTCATTTCTAGAAGAAGGCCGCCACTATCAACTTGCGTCTGCGGCGTGACCGGCGATGTAGGGATCGATTTCTTAATATATCAGAATTGTACGATTGGTGGTCTGGATTCTCGCAAGCTCGCATCTCAAAACTACATAACATCAAGTAGTCAATCCCTTGGTAAAAATTCAGATTAGTTTGTAATATAGATTGCTATCCTGCTGAGACTAAAAAAATGTAGGTACTGTACCTGCAAAAATTTCATTTATTTCATTTCTGTTCATTATGTTGCATTCACAATAACAAATACTTATTCACAATGCCTTAGTACAAAGGCCACAAGGAGAAAATTTTTTCCAAATAATCTGTATACTATTCAGTAATTTACATTTCAAACTAATCTGAATTTTTACTGAGGGATTGACTACTTGATGTTATGTAGTTTTGAGATGAGAGCTTGCGAGCACCCAGGCCACCAATATGTACACATCATTCAGTTCTATTACAAAATCACAATCCCTACATCGCGGGTGGCGCCGCAGAACAAGTTAAATTCTAGAAAAGACCCCAAAATTCTGCAAATCACGAGGTAAGTAGATATGATTACTGGCGTAACGAAATTCAAAGAATTATAATTCTGGAATGAATCATAACGGAGTAGTGTCGTGTTAAGAGGGTTCTTAAAATACATAGAAAGAAGGGTTAAAAAAGCGAAATGCCTATCGAAATTTGCTTTCCGCGTTCCCCAAGAAACAACAAAGTAAAAAGTAACACTTAGGACAGCTTACATACCTTGTCGATTGAGTCGGCAGTCTTGAACACGATGAAGGCAAATCCTCGCGACCGTCCAGTGTTGGGGTCGGTTTTGACGTTTATGCTTTCGATGGTTCCATACGTGCTAAAGTGTTCCCGCAGTTCCTCTGTAAATTAAAGAAATGACAAGGCCGTTAGGGAAACCACATATAACTACGCTGCTTAAGGGAAAGATGAAAATAATGAGTAGACAAACTGTCAGAATCAAGTTAGGAAAAGAACACTTACTATCCGAAGTCTCCCAACTTAAACCTCCGACGAAGAGTTTCCTAAAAAGATAAGAAAAACCAAGCGTAAGGCAACAATCAAACGTTTACGACGTGGACTTTAAAAATAGTGAGAGAATTGAATTCGAAAAGAAAGATGAATAAGATAATGTTAGGAATTGGTTTTGGCAAGGGTGAACTATAATTCGAAAATATTACGAAGGAAAGCAACGTCATTGAGAAGGGTATACAAGGATCAGCAACAATTACACCAAAATTAGGTAGAATCTGAAAAAATTTACAATAAAGCACTGAATTAGAAATGTTATCAGAAAAACAAAAAAATTCCCTTCACAAAATTCGTCAAGAGTGGAATCATTATCAAACTTGTAAAATTGAGCGTCGATTTACAAACTTAGATCTCTCCATTATAGATCGTATGGACTTAAAATTACTAGTTTCCCTAAATATATACCATGTGGTTTGGGTGGTCGTCCGTTCTCAGCCAGATGATTTTCCCATCGATTTTTCACCTGAGAAACAACGGAGGGTTAGTGTTCAACATCATGTTGTTCAAACACATGTAAACACAATCAAACAGGGGTACGTACTATTTCTTTGGAACGGAAATCACTTTACTTCTGAGAATTGAATCGCTTTCTTCATTGAGACGGAACCATTATTGAGGAAATTCAAACCACTCAGTAGCAATTGTCACTTTTTTTGTTACACTTTGAAAAAGCAAATCTTTAATGATTAAAATATTACTAACTCTTGTTAAGAGAAAAATCACAAGTTTCTCTGCAGTTTAATAAAAGACATTACGTAACATTTTTCATCTAAGATTGAAAGGGGACAATACCAACGCCTTGGAGGAGATGAGGCTATTTTCAATAAATGCAAACGCTAAATTTTAAAAATACAGATAGGTACAACAATCTTAATTACAAAAATTATAATCCAATTAAATGAGCCATGGTGACCAACCCTTGACAAACAGTGAATTTACAAATACTTGTATAATGAAATAAAGGGATCACAGTTAGTTTATATCTTATGTGAATATGTGCCCAACTCCACCGTAAGTACATTCTGTTCAAACAAATCTTATCAACACATTATCTTATTAACACATTATCTTATCAACACAGCCAAACCAATGAAACCCACTTCGAAGCATTGAGAAGGAATAAGGAAAAAACAACACTGATGAACCCTTAAATGTGTTTATTATTCAAAAAAATCCGCCATCCGATCCAGACAGTACCCGTGTTCCCACACATACAATTTTCTCTAATTTTCCAACTAAGAAAAAAGCTTTAGGGTCAAATTAACATGAATTTGGGGCGAATGATCCGAGCAATTAGGTAGCTCTTCAGTAAAAAAATGATTGGTAGGTACCAATAATAATAATAAGAGAGCCCTCATTACATAAAGAAGAGTTGGTCACTGTTTTTTCCATTTAGAAAACGAACACCTCCAAAGCGCTGGACAAAAAATATATCTGAGAAGAAAAATATGAGTGAAGTCGTGGAAGTCCAGTAACTGCGATCTCGTAAGGTAAAATTATGAGTTTTGAAAATGACACTCACTCTACCACCCCCTGAGAGTATCAATTTTCAAAAATTCATCTGCATACAAAATTCCAATCAAATGCGTTATGGTTGAGAAGCTGACACATGGAGAAGTAATGGTTTTTTCAATGTATAACATAGGTAAGTTTTATTTTTCCTTTTGTTTGGAAAAATTCAAAAAAATCACTACAAGCTAACAAAGGAACGTTAACATGAACCTTTTTAGGTAGACATAGCTAATAAATTATGCTCACAAACCCGCATTCAACGAATCAAACAAACGTGAAATGTAAATATCTACGAGAACCCCGATTTTCGTTCAATTAATTTTACACAAAGTGATATGAAAATCTTGTTTGAGGCAAGTCACAATCTTCACAAATTCTAGAAATAGTGAGGAAATCTGTCAAGTAGTTACATAGAATTTGGTTACAATAACATTGTTGCTTCCAAATTGAATAAGTGTGTACATCGAAAAAACCAATGTCTTTTTATTAATTGATTGAAAAAAGTGCAACGTTAGTCAGCTCTCATCCTTGTCTTAATTTTTACTTGAATGTTTGAAATATCTACCATTAGTAATGATTGTACAAAATGTTCCCAACAATACAGATAACCTATACATTTCTAAGTTTAATATCAGTCTAACATTTCTCGCAGTTAGTCAAACCTTCTAAAACTTTCAACACGAACGTCATCTACAAAACCCAGTCATTCCAATTATTATAAATAGGATCGCCCGAACATTGCATTCCATTACGAACATTCTGAAAAGTACGAGATGACAGCTGTGAGGATCCACGTCATGGATTTTTTCGGCAGAGAAAGTTTGGCCAACTGGGAGTAGAAAGCGACCGTTAACCTTAGCCGCTGGTCACATTGCAGAAATTCGTACGGTAAACTCAACACGTCTTTTACTGGCATTCAAATATCCACCCAGCGTTTACAGAACTCCCCTTCAAAACTTCCCACCGACCCTAATGGAAAATGAGTACGTATTTCACACTATCTTTTCAAAAAGGCGTTATATACTGAATAGAAATGGCGGCCAACTATTTAAAAACGTGCCAAGTCATATGAATTTAGATTTTATCGTCGTAGAAACCTCAATCAGATGGGAAAGATCCCCACAACTAGAAAACAGGAATGTGATTTGGAAGCAAAACGTAGCTTACCAAGAGCAGGGCTTTGGAAAATCATTGATAATGAACGTATCAGTTATTTGTGAAATAAAGCTAAATCTCATTGACACTTCATTTAGCAACGGATTGAGTGATTAAAATCCTGCACAAGAAATGACGTAGAACGTCGTATAGGAATGACGTAGGCGAATTCTTCAGCAATAGGTTATCATATCTTACGTCTCCCTATCTGTGTGCCCTACGGGGTCAGCTTTCTATTATATTGATATAGAAACTTGCACAATTGTATCGGTTTTCCATACAAAATGAAGCTATAGCAATGATGTCGAAAATTTTCCAAGACTTCTCACATGGAACTCAGTTAACTAGATTTTAAAAAATCTTTTCAAAATTTACCGTGTCAACCCCCCCCCCACCATAGTTTGGAAGATATCAAAAAAATTTGAATTGAGAGCTTTCATCTGGATGACACCGCAACTGAAATTCAAGTACACAACATTTTCAGCTTCATGTTTACCTACATTTTCAGCAGAAATTATAACTACAAGTTCAGCTACAAATCTAAGTACACTTGGAAACATAGTTTCAGCAAAAATGTTTCTAATTTTCATCATCAATTGATTTTTAACCAGTATTTCCATTACCTAGCGATTTCTTCAGCACCATTTTCTGAAATCGGGTCAAATTCTGTGTGCTCAAAGAGCGCTGCTGTCCAGGTAATCAATACTTTCTTTAGGGAATTTAATTTCTTTAAATTATTATTTTTTCAAGCCTCTATGCAAAGGAGAGATGCATAGAATGACCTATGTAACCATTCAGGCTGAGTTTTCTCGATCACTTTTCTCCTTGGTAACTACATCACCTAGGTAATAAACCATTTGTGCGAAAAATCAACTGAGTACGTAACTAGGGAGAAAAAAAACCCAGCAAAGTATTGGATTGATCCAAAAGAGTCCCAAAACTCGTTTGTATACCTAGGTAAGCTAGGATTTCTCAGGAGGGTTAAGAAGGGGAATTTGGTCCATTGGGATATTTGAACACTTCGAAGGCAATGAAATTGTTAAACATATTAAAGTAGACTACATAGTAGTCTGTTTTTTTTTTTTAATTATACTACGATTTTTGTTTTAAAAACTTAATGCTTTTATCGCAAAAATCGTATAATTAACTTGGAGCTGCAATAAAATGACGAGAAAAAATTTTGAATTTCATATTTTTTGTCAGGAAAGATGTTCAAATGTCAGGGGAATCAAACATTTTCATTTGGAGGCCACCCTGAATAAAGATCCACAGCGAATTTTTGTAGAAAATGGAGCTGTTGCAACAGGTCTAGAAAAGAAATAAATGAAATACAATTGATTCGTAAAAATCCGTTCTGGGACATTTTGAAATTTGTTGATTCTTGAAGTTGGGACATTTTCATATTGAAATAGTTACATTAAACGTTTCGGGTTTCTCGAGGGTAGGTCAATGAAAAGCCTATTCTAGGCCGACGTTTCGAAATATTTATATTTCATCTTCAGGGCTCGGAAAACTGTATTTAGACGCTTATTTCATATCCTCGTCATAGATCTTTTAGTAGGTAGCTATACTCAAACAAATGAGAAAAAACTGGGGTATACTGAGAAAATATTCAAGTTATTCTGAACAGAGACTAAGTTATACACACCTCCTATAACTTCAATTTTAGTCTCTGTTCAGCAAAACTTAAATAATGTTTACTCAGTATATACCCCAGTTTCATCTCAGTATACCCAAAGATGTCAAGAAGATAGCCTACCTACTAAAGCTCTATGACGAGGATATGAAATAAGCGTCCAAATAGGTAGTTTCCAAGCCCTGAAGATGAAAATATTTCGAAACGTCGGCCTAGAATATAGACTTTTCATTGACCGACCCTCGATAAAACCCGAAACATAATGTAACCATTTTAAAATGAAAAAGTGCCAACTTCAAGAATCAACACATTTCAAAATGTCCCAGAACCGATTTTTACGAATCAATTATTGTATTTCATTCATTTCTTTTCTAGACCTATTGCAACAGCTCCATTTTCTACGAAAATTCGCTGTGGATCCATATTCAGGGTGGCCCCCAAATAAAATTTTTAATTCCCCTGACATTTAAACTTCAAATTTCCCGACAAAAAATATGAAATACAATATCACAATGTTTTTCTCATCATTTTATTGCAGCTCCAAGTTAATTATTTGATTTTTGCTATAAAAGCATTAAGCTTATAAAACAAAAATCGTATAATATAAATAAAAAAAAACTACTTAATATGTAGTCTATTAATGTTCAACAATTCAATTGCCTTCGAAGTGTTCAAATATCCCAATCGACCAAATTTCCCTTCTTAACCCTCCGGAGAAGTCCTAGCTCATGTATACAAACGAGTTTTGGGACTCTTTTGGATCAATCCAATACTTTGTTGGGTTTTTTGTCTCCCTAGTTCAATACTCAGTTGATTTTTCTCACAAATGGTTCATTAGGTGATGTAGTTACCAGGGAACCAATGGCATATCCTTTCACTTTATATGTGCGAGTATCGTTGTTACTTTTAACAGTTTACCTAAAAACGCTTTGAAATTATTCCAAGTTTAAATTATTCATTAAAAAAAAGTTCAAGTTCACATTTGGTTTTTGCGAAATTCTCTGATATTTCCCTGAATTTTCTCGACGCAAAGAATTCCCTGACAATTCCAGGTTTTCCCTGCACATTAGAAACGTCGACAGATCGGCAGGATGGAAAGGAGGGCGGCGTCCTTATTGATCGGGAGCGAAAGGAGAACAGCAACGCCCGGGGGGGGGAGGGGGGGAGCTCAGCGCCTGCGGGCGCCGGTGCGAGGGGGGGCACGGCGCCTGCCCAGTGCCTCATCAAGGTCACCGCCCTCTTTCCGCCTCGTGGAGGTTCATCGCCCGCGGAAAAAACCCGACGCCGCTCGATCCCCAACTCTTCAAGCCGGGAGCTGCCACGCGGCGGCCCAAGCGGCCATCTTGGCTGCCGCCGCATCAAAAACCCCCAAGAGACGCCGTTGCGCCGACTGGCGATTAATAACACGATAAATACGTCAAAACGTGGATCCAAATGTGAAAATAACGTGAAATTTTCCCAATATTATTATAATTGCTACTCCCTCAAGTTTTACGTCTATTCTCATAGAAATTAATGTACGAATACACCTAAATCATTACCTACACACCGCCACAAGAAAATGATCAAAATCGTAAAGTTCCATACAAGCAATGGGATATATCTAAATGTATGGATGGAATGAACCTCAATAAACTATAATAGGTAACTAGCTACCTAGAAACTCAATGTATAAGAAAAAACTCGGTAAAATTACCACTAAGTAAAAAACAAAGTTACTTCTAGAAGGACCCCCCCCCCCCCTTTTTTTTTTTTAACCAACTGTGTAATACAAAAACAAGCAAATAAGCCGGCAGTTGCTGGACTTCCAAGACGATCTCAAACTGAAAAAATGCATTAATATTCTAACAATCATTAGGTAAATTATTTCGTTATAAAGCACTTATCATTACCTACAGATTACGAAGGAGAAACTTCGCAGTATTCCGAAAAAATATATGTAAATTACAGAGAACTTTGAAAAAAGCAGAAATTAAAAGGTATTCAAATATAAAAATTTGATGTAGGTAAATACGCACAAAAATTGCAAATAAATTGAGCTTAGGCAAAGACAACACAGAGCCAAGTGGGGTTTCGAGGAAAATGGGATGGGAGTTCTAAGGAAAATGGGAGTGACTTTTTTTTTATACCTGGCTGGGTGAAAGCGGGAGAAAAGAGCAAGAGAGAATTTTATACAAATTTTAGAAAACAAATGAGGATTGTAGGTATAATTTAGAAATTAGGTTACAACAATCAAGAATAAAACAATTTTTTTGATTCAGATTAATTTCAACACAACAGCTTCGCCATGATGGCAGACTGACGCTTACGAAATCAAGGAGAAAAAATATCTGAATGCCCGGTGAAGAAATTACCAGTCTTGCGGCGATCGAAAAATTCGCAGTTACATCGACAGAAGCGTCAGATCCCAGAAATTCCAGCTTATGAGATGACTTGGATGAAAAGCGATGAGATTTTTAGATTTCGAAGGGGTCAATATGAACCGACGCCATTTGCCCCGTCGAGAGAAAAATGGGGGACGATTTTACACGGGGAAAATATAAAAATAGTGATATCTTACCGGATTTGGTAGAAAGCTAGAAATAAGGACGGAATTTCGAGGATGGTAAAATTCGAGAAAACACGTGAAATAAATGAGAGGAATTGTGGGGTTTTTACCTGTCGTCGTCTTTGCCTGGGGCTTCGGCGGAGCCGGAGTCGGCCGGATTGTCGCCGCTGGCGCCGTTCTCGCCGGTTCCGTTCATCTGGTCGTCCTGATATTCTTCCTGTTCGCCGTTGCCCATTTCGTGATCGGCCATAAACTTATAGTAAAACTTGGGAGGAAATTACTTTTTCCGGGTTTTCTCAAAAAAAGGGAAAACTCGGATGTAAATAGGGGAGAAAACTGTTCCTCTAAAAAGGGAGAATGGGGAACAGTAGCTTGGGGATCGGTGATAACTACGTCCGTACGGGGCCGACGTCAGAGAAGGAAGAGGTCGCCGAGCGGGGTCCGTCCTTGGCGTTTGTGGGGCGCCGGCGGAGGGGAGCTGCGCAGTACGGATGCGCAGAAGGGCCTTCTCACCGGGTCGATAGCGGCTTCGGCCAATCAGAGGCCGCCTCGAGGAGGAAAGCGGCGCTGTGGGGAGGGAAAACGGCGCCGCGACGCCGGCAAATCCCTTCCCCGCCGACCCCTCCACTCCAATATACCGTAATCCCTTTGTTTTGAGAGGCCGGCAGAGGCGGAGCTGCCAACCTAAACGATAAATACCCAAGGCGGCCGTGTTCAAACCTAAAATTTCTCACAATTAGGGAAAACTTCCCCGAAGCTTCACCTATCGGCGCCGCACAATGAGGGAAACAATCAACCAAACAGGGAAAATTGCAAAGAATGACCTACCTAATTTCTATGAATAATTCATAAAAATAATAATTGATGTCGGTCATTTAGCAGCATTCATGACTAATAATAATGAAAATTTCGCATTATAAGTACAAATTTAAATTGAAAAAACGTTATATCGTTCACCATCCAAAATACAAGAATAGTTCCAATAATATATATTATTAAATTGCTTCCTCAACTACCAAAACCAAGGGGCAAAACTTTATGCAGTATTCTGTGCATAAGTTGTAGTAAGTACCTAGTCTGTGGCTTTCTGTAGACAGAAAGCCAAAATAATGGTTGCCATCCTCAATCAACATTTCGCTTGATTTTTGCGTATCAGAGCTTACCAAAGACATTGTAATAGTAAACTGAAGCTTACTGATCAATGCCCAAAACTGAAGGTGCACCTACCTATTCCAAGTTTTTGGTAACTCGATTTTGATGAAATTTTCAGGAGTTGTACGGGTTTGCTCCTAGACGGTCCCCAGTGAATTCCATCGCCGTCGGATCAATAGAAAATTCGTATAAGTTGGTAGATTCGGTGATGCGATTTCGTTCAAACTTGGGGTCAGTGACGGATTAATAGAATTTCGTGGGTGGGGGCGGTAGTCCTATACTGGGAAGCCCCCCCCCCCCCCCCCACCGGATGTTTTCTTGAAAAAGACCTTGACAAACGAGCAGTATTAGAGGATTTAGACCTACACTTTATATTATGTAAAAATTAACATGAAAAACACGATTTTTATTTGCACAAATATTAGCTTGGTTACCAAATGTCCATGTACACACACACAAAAATTAATAAATAAAATGATTATAGGTAAGTAATTTTTTTGGCAAAATTATATTGCAAAATGCAGGGAATGAAACATAAAACGCTGGAGATATAAATCAATACTACATAATAACTTCAGTCCTCGTGATGTAATATTATTTATAGATTATATATTTATATTGTAAACACAGGATTAAATAATAATACACTGACACTACCCGCGTAAATCCCCGATTGATCTACGAAAACATACGTGATAAAAAACGGAAGTTAGTGAAAAACGTTGTCTATTTCCACGAAAAATAAAGAGTTACAATGTTAAATCGATTTCGACGGTTAGGCGAACATCAGTAACAACAATAACAATAAGAGTTGGAATTGTGGAAATAGACAACGTTTTTCACTAACATCCGTTTTGAAATGGGTTTCCACAACTTCGTCGCGAGTGATTTAGTTCGTACATACTTGATGGTGCAGTTTTCAATCCTGGGAGGTTTGGTTTAAAAAATTCCGAAACCTCGAAAATCGATAGTAATGAATATTGCGGTACTATGACCCTAACTAATAGCGGAAGCTACTAGAAATAAGATAAATTGAGAAGAAAAAAATCATTTTGAGGCCTAATCGTTTCATTGATGAAGTTAACTAAAAATAATAATAAGGTGATTTCGGTCTAACGGATGGTAATTTTGTACTAATTTTATCAAAACCCACATAATATAAATTTTATATTATATTTAGAACTAGGAAGGTATAAATGACGGTATTTTACTCGGCTTTCAAGTTTCACGGCCATTTTTAATTTTTAAATAAAACTCATTGTTTCAAATTATGCAAATTGCTACCAAAAATTGAGAAAAATCAATGTTTGCAGAGGTTTGCGGAATAAACGGGTAGAAAATTCTAATTCTGCATTAAATTCTGTAAAGAATGCTTCTAGTTTCGAGACTTGACATACCGGTTCTTTTTTTTTTTTTTTTTTTTTTTTTGAGAACTTTTATTAACTTTTTTCCAGCCGAAACACATTAGTCGAAACGATGGCGTGGCGTGCTTCTTTTCTGTGCATTCCCTGGCAAGATTTTTTTTCTTTTGCCTCTCGGAAGAGGGGGGGGGCGACCGCCCCCCCCCCTTTCCCCCCTTTAATCCGTCCCTGCTTGGGGTGTGGATGGGTAGGTAACCTGTCTACCTGGATGTTGCCCTATTTATTTAATTACGATTGTTTGAGTAATTTACTACTGCGCTTGCGTCAAACTAAATTGGTCGTCACGCTCCGAGGCTGATGGACCGATTTTCTGGGTGACCCCCAACTGGAAAAGTCAGGGAAAAACTGGGAATTCTTCGCGTCGGGGAATGTCAGGGAATTTTGCAAAAACCATCAAATGTCAGGGATTTTTTTAAATAAAAACTTTGTGAAATAATTTACAGTGTTTTTAGGTATATTCTAACTCCTAAACTACCAAACCCCAATAGCGTACTGGAGTCTTGTAGGTATAATAAACTTAAGTCTTACCAAAGAACGATTTTTGTGGGACGGAAAATCAGGAAGTGATATTCTCTCTTTTTAATTCACGCTTTGACCGTATCTACTCATTTGGCTTGAAAAAAAAACTAAGCTATCTGACTATTGTATCTGACTATTACTTAAGTCGTTATACCGTATCGTTTATGCTTCCATTGTCCCTTCAGAAGGCAATCTACGGAGTGAATACTTTTTGAATGGCGCCAATAACCACGGACAAAAAGTATGTAAAGTGTTTTTCCTCACAACATTGGGATACTCTAAAAATAACAACAACAACATCCAGCAACGAATCGGTTGTACGTGAAAATCATAAGAAATTTTTCATAACGCTTTCTTCGTCACACCGTAACGTCACACTTTTTGAGTTATGTGCCATAGTAAAGACATAAAATGTCAAAAATGGAAGAGTTTAGTTTCTCAGAAGAAACTTAAGACGTCGTTTGGCAGAGTATTATTTAAAAATATTTTGACTGTTCAAGGACTTCGAGGAAACTTCTTTTTGAACTGCAAAACTAAATTTAATGAAGAGTGGAAGACACTGCACTTTTTCCTTGTAAAACACATGAAATCTCTTCCAGACCCAGTGGGTTCAGCAAGCCCGAGGGATGACACAAGATAGAAAAGATTCACTCATCAGCTTGATCTCCAGCAAATCATTCAACATTCCTCCGTCAAGATTAGAGTTTTGGGAGTCTTTGCTTACAACAGATGCGGAGGAGGGAAATGCAGATATTCCTGAGAGCGAAAGTTTCTATGACTAAAGAAGGAGAGAATATTATCCATTTTTAGAATAAATTGTTGAAGATTCAATATTATATTTTGTACAGGTACCATAGATGAACATTTTTACCTCCAATAAAAAACTGTACAGTACTTGACGTTTTTGGTATTGTGTCATTACGAATATTAAAACTAGATACCTATTTTATTGATACGTTTATCAAGAATTTAGGATATTTAGGTGTTCGAAACAATGCTAACTTACCCTCATAATGTTTATGGTATCCAGTTGGATACCTACTGTATTATCGCTTAGGAAAATGTAGATACGAATTCTATGCTTAGTAAATATAGCAAGAATGAAGGGGTAACCAAATCGTATCTGCTGCCTTGCTATGAAATTATTATTAATTATGTATTTGAACCTCGTGAACAGCTTGGGGAGTATAAAAATTAGTTGAAACGATCATTGGGGTGGAAATATTTCGGTTAGGCTGAGTAGAGCAGCGTCTTGAACTTGGGCATGTTGATATCTCCGTTAGTACTACAATACACACACGGTAACTGTGCTTAAGACGGCAGTTATATAGGTATATATATATATATATATATATATATATATATATATATATTCTTCATTTTAAATTAATAAAACTTGAGCTTCAACATATCGCTTCAGATTACAAATTGAGAGACTGTAAAATATTAAATAAAAAGTCATGCAGCATTCTAAATAATAGTCTGCTATTCAAAAAAGATTTCTAGCTCTTTCTAAAGTGTTTATTGATTTTTTTGCACATATGAATGAAATTCATGGACATTTTTCAGTATGATTTTATGCATAGGTACATTTTTGAATGTTCTAATTTAGGTGTGGTTGATATACTTTATTTGAGTAATAAAGTAAAGTTTACGATTTTCAACCGAATTGGCCATTTGGTGCTTTTTACTAAGTTTTTAAGGTTTTTAGTACCTAACCTTAAGTATGTAGGAGCTCAAAACCTTGAGAGCCAACGTCTTACTGCGATATTTTGGTTTATTATTTCCAATAATAAGCCTATGTGATCGTGTAGCACAAAATTTTTAAAACCCCCCCTCAAACTTTGTCACTTTACGTTTCAAGGTGCGTAGAATCCAAATTTGAAATGTCCGTCCGCCGTTCGCCGTCCGGGCCATAAAAGGCCCAAGAATTGACTTAAAAAACCCGTTCTTTCGCACATAGACTCCATTTGGGGTCTAGTTGGTCCTAACGTTTAACCATCTTTACTCGCATAGATGGGCCAAAAACGGGCGAAAAAGTGTCTTTTTCAATGCTTTGAGTGTTAGACTTACGCACGCACGCACGCTTGGCAGGGGATCACGGTGGTGGGTGAGCGGGGGGTGGAGTGAGAGAAGGCGCCGCGGCACCTTGTGGTGTCTTTGGTGACCAGGGGCGTAGCAGAGGGGTGTAGGAGAATGGATATTTATTACTTTTACGTGTTATACCCATACACGGTGGTCCTCGATCAGATTTGACCTCAAAGTGCTTGCCCTTCAAATTTTCTTTCGAAATATGATTTGGGAATATGTTAGGATTATAATTCAGCAAAAACTGAAATCAAACATTGAGCCGTTTTTTTTATTCAGTTTTTGAATTTTTAATTGATACTTTAATCATGAAAATACGCTATAATCGCCAAAATTCAGAAAAAAATATTATTTATGTGTCAATATACAATAGAATCTTCATCTATTTTGTGATCTAATATAATTAGTAAAACAAAAATAACAACATTTTATTGAACAAAATAATGATTATATTTGCATGAAGCTCTTAATAAATGCCTGTGAGTCTGTGTGTAGTATGTGCGTGTGTATCTATGTGTACGCTTGTGTGTGAGTTTATAATGATTAATTATCTCAATTTTAACATAAAATATATATTTAAATTGAATAGAAAATGAAAATAATGACATTTTAACATTTTACATATGCAGAGAATTATATTCGCATACAGCTCTTAATAAACGTTTTCCATACTCAGAATTGATTCGCGATAGGTACTTTATATTTGGCCCACGTCGCAGAAAAATCATGATGCACAGCCTCCATAGCCTGTTCACTTCATTGAACTTCTGGAAAGCATCAACGTATTTTAAACAACTCATGCTACAGTTTGAACGCAACAAATCAAGTTTCTGTAGCAAAATGCGGCAACTACTTCCTTTGAACGAATTCGTTGCATCAATGAATTCAAAGCATCATATTTATCTCTGGATATTCCAGTCACTCCAAAAGTTCACACGGTTTTCTTTCATGTGGAAGAATTTTGTACTTTTGTGGTCTTATATCAATAATAAGACAAACTTATATTTTATAAGAAAAACACATTATTTGCCGGAAGAAAAACACGAACTGATTTATTATTGGAATATTGAACATACGATCGTAATTCAAATTAACTGGAGAGCGCAAATTGTACAAACAAAAGTGAAGCTTTGGTAGGTAGGTAACCATCACGCGAACTGCTACATCACTCCCCCCTAATGACGACATCAGAAAAACGTACTACTGGACGAATGAGTCGACCTGAGCGTGTTCTGGTGGGTTCATCTGCTGGTGGACGTTTTTCTGGTTTGATCATGGCGTCATTATCCAAAAATGTTGTAGAAGAGCAGGGATCCTCAAGTAAGAAGGCAGGCTTCAGGCGATCAGCCGACACAACGACTTGGCGATTTGGAAGCTGAATTCGAAAAGTTTTCTCTTTTCGCTCGAGTACCTTATGAGGCCCTGAATATGGTGGGGTGAGGGATGGTGTCACATGGTCACGCCGCAGAAAAACGTGAGTGGATGTGTTTAGGTCCTTATGCCTGAAACAAGTCTTGGTACTGGCACGAAATGGAGCTGGACGAACTTTTGACATGACTTCGGTGAAGTTGTGGATGAGATCTTCAGTCATGGGCTTGTTTGAAGGAATCAGAAATTCTCCCGGAAGGCAAAGAGGTTGGCCATAAACTACCTCAGCACAGCTGGAGTTAATGTCATCCCTAATAGTGGTGCGCAGTCCAAGGAGCACGATAGGCAAGACTTGAGTCCACTTTACTGAGTTGAGCTGAGTCATAATGGCGGATTTGAGCGATCGATGCCAACGTTCTACACAACCATTTGCCTGTGGGTGGTAAGCTGTTGTTCGGCAACGGTTAATCCCCAAAAGTTTGGCCAGGCTGGAGAATAACGATGACTCAAATTGTCTTCCCTGATCAGTAACCATTTTCAAGGGCACACCAAATCGAGGAATCCAGTTGTTGAAAAACGAAGTGGCCACAGTTTCAGCAGAAATGTCCACTATGGGATATGCCTCGGGCCAACGTGTAGCTCGATCGATGACTGTAAGAAGGTATCTGTAGCCTTGAGATGGTGGTAAAGGACCTACGAGATCAATATGTACCAGTTCAAATCGACCAACAGGGGCAAAACTAGATGGATATGTGGTTGTATGCCGTTGGACTTTTGATCTCTGACATGATATGCATGTACGTGTCCAGTTGGCAATATCCACGTTCATGCTTGGCCAAAAATAACGCTTAGATACCAGTTTTCTCGTAGCCCTGATCCCAGGATGGCTGAGCCCATGCAGACGCTGTACTACAGCTTGCCTTGTTGATTGGGGAAGGTAAGGGCGTGGCTTAGTTGTTGAGGTTTCGCACAGTAGTGACTTTCCCAAATTTGGCAAGAGAATTTTCTCAAATTTTAGATTGTCATTCTTGAGTAGATCAACTATTGAATCATCCTTGGCTTGTTCTTCAATGAGTGCAGATAAATCTTCCGATAAATCCAAAACCTCGATGCGAGAAAGTGCGTCAGCAACTTGATTATTTTCCCCTGCAATGTGACGAATATCAGTTGTGAATTCACTGATGAAGTTCAGTTGGTTGATGCGCCTTGGAGGAGCTGAGTCGACTCGCTGGGCAAAAGCATGAATCAAGGGCTTGTGGTCGGTGAAAATAGCAAACTGTCTTCCTTCGAGAAGATACCTAAAGTGACGCACAGCGAGATACACAGCCAGTAATTCTCGGTCATACGTAGAATAACGTTGCTGGGCTGGAGTTAAGGCTTTGCTGAAAAACCCAAGAGGCTTCCATTGATTTCCATCAAGCTGCTGTAAAACTGCTCCAACATGACTCTCAGAGGCATCAGTAGCTAAAGATATTTTAGCATCAAAAGCAGGGTGATCGAGGATGGTAGCATCCGCGATGGCTCTCTTGCAATTTTCAAATGCTGAGAGCGTTTCTGCAGTCCAATTGAGAGTGGTGTTCGAATTCTTCGTTCTTTAGCATGTTATTCAATGGTTGCTGGATGTGAGAGGAATGTGGGATGCATCGGTGATAGAAATTGAACATTCCCATAAATCGCTTGAGTTGGCGGGTAGTGGCAGGTTGTGGGAATGAGCAAATGGCATCTGTGCGTTTTTTTAGTGGAGTTACACCTTTTGGTGTGACATGATAGCCTAAAAAATCCACCTCAGGCTGAGCAAAAACGCATTTCTCCAGGTTGATGGTAATGCCAGCGTCATCCAATCGTCTGAAAACTTCGTGGAGATGCTTTCTGTGTTCTTCTTCGTTCCTTGAAGCCACAATGATGTCGTCGACGAAGACATAGACATATTGAAGATCACGAAGAAGATTGTCCATGAACCTTTGAAAAGTTTGACCACTGTTGCGGAGTCCAAAACTCATCCGAACGAATTCAAACAACCCAAATGGGGTTATGATGGCTGTCTTTGGAATGTGTGCTTCGTGAATGGGGATTTGATAGTAAGCTCGATTCAAATCGATGGTCGAGAAAATGGATGAACCATGGAGATTATTTTGGAAGTCGAGTAGGTTTGGCACAGCATATCGGTCTGGTACTGTCTTATCATTCAGTGCTCGATAATCTCCACAGGGCCGAATTTCCCCATTTTTCTTATGGACAATGTGCAGTGGGCTGGACCATGGGCTTTTTGACGGTCGACAAATACCATCGTTTACCATCTGACAGACAAATTTTCGCACTTCATTGTACTTGTTAGGTGGTAACCGGTGAGCTCGGGAAGTGACTGGTGGTCCCTTGGTTTCAATGACATGCTCCACAGAATGCTTTGGTGTTTTCATTAAGGCTGAAGGGCGGGTGACAGCTGGAAATTTTTTCAATAAGTCAGCACACCATTGGTTAGCAGGAATGACCTGAATCGAATGAACGGGAGTGTTATCTATCCTGTTTTACTAAGGGCAGTTTCCCTGTCAACGAGTTTCTGTCCACGAAGATCAACCATCAGCCCACAATGAAAAAGCAGATCAGCGCCAATGATAGGTTTCATGACATTAGCCAATATGAAAGTCCATGTAAAGGGTCGTCTCAAACCAAAATCAAGGGTTAGTTTGATTTCACCAAATGTTGGTATTTTACTACTGTTAGCAGCGTATAAAGAGAAATCAGTGGGTTCCAAAATTTTAGAACGTTTGGTAGCAGGATAGACTGATACAGCAGCACCAGTGTCTACCAAAAACCGCTCTCCCGTTTGACGTTCGCTGACAAATAATCGGCGGTGAGCGTTGTCAGCGACAGCCTCCGCCTCAGCCGTCGCTGCTTCTAGTTTTCCGCCTTGCTCGCGCGATATTCCCAATCGCAAGATTTTTTGCACTTCTTGGCGCGAACATTAAACCTACAATGGTAGACACATAGCTTGTTTTTTTGAGGACGAGGATGTTGAACGGACAGAAGACCGGGAGGATGAGCGGGAACGCTCACGGCGGAGGGTAAAAACCTCAGTAGTGAGTCTGCGGACTGCTGCACATAGTTCCTCTAACTGAGAAGCTGGAACCGTAACTGTTGAAGATGATGATGGGGTGGCATGAGAATAAGAAGTCATTGGAGGGTGGCTTTGAGATGGGGACGCAGCTGCAACCTCATTTAGAGTTTGTGGTTCGTATGTCTCAACGAGACGGTCGGCAACTACAGCGAGTTTGTCCAAGTCATCTTGGTCTATAGCAACCAAAATATCCTTCATGCGAGCAGGCAAACCCCTTAACCATAGGGTTCTCAACATTTCATCAGGAACTTTTCCCCCAGACAAACAGCGCATTTCACGTAAATATTGCGTAGGTTTCTGATCGCCTATTTGTTTATCCTCTAAGAGCCGTTTAATACGGGCACTCTCAGTTTCAGAGTACGTATTAACGAGACGTTTTTGGAGTTCGGAAAAAGGATCTTCAGGAGGATTGCGCACTAGATCAGCAACCTGCTTCAAGACGTCATATTCCAATTTAGAAACTGAGTCTTCAAACTTCCGTTTGGATGAGGTGATTCTAGCATTAGCGAAAACAGTTTGAGCCTGTAGAAACCATAATTCAGGATCATGATTCCAAAATCTGGGAAGTCGGTCTGAGACGCTATACACCGCGCTAACTTCGCTTGCTGGTGCAGATGATCCGGACGCGGACACGGTGTCATCCATAGGCGAATCGTTCAGTACACTAAACACCGAAAAACACAAATTTCGCGGAAATCTATTAGCGAGAAAAGTCAAATTTCGCGAACAAAGATCAACACTCGTGTGAAAAAAATCGGCACTCGCGTATAAAGATCGAAACTTGCACGAAATATCGGGACGAAACGTCGGGGTCACCAATTTTGTGGTCTTATATCAATAATAAGACAAACTTATATTTTATAAGAAAAACACATTATTTGCCGGAAGAAAAACACGAACTGATTTATTATTGGAATATTGAACATACGATCGTAATTCAAATTAACTGGAGAGCGCAAATTGTACAAACAAAAGTGAAGCTTTGGTAGGTAGGTAACCATCACGCGAACTGCTACAGTACCAAATACAGAAATGGCCTCGGCTTTTACAGTGAACAGGCTATATGGAGGCCGAGCATCATGATTTTTCTGCGACGTGGGCCAAATATTAAGTATCGCGAATCAATTCTGAGAATGGACAACGTTTATTAGGAGGTGTATGCGAATATAATTCTCTGCATTTGTAAAATGTTAAAATTCCATTATTTTCATTTTCTATTCAATTTAGATATATGTGGTGAAAACCACCCCCTCTTTTCAACAGCCCTTTTCAGGGCTACCAAAAAGAGGTAGGCACAACACAAAAATATTTATAAGACGTCGAGTTACAACTCCGTCAAACAAAATATTTCACCAGAGAGAAAATACGAATTTCTCTCTCAAAAGTGAAATATTAACTAAAAACATACAAGGCGACCTCCCTAGACACTTACTGGGCGAGAGAGATGCGACAAGTACCTCGAACCAAGTCGCCTTGAAAACTCAAACAGAAAATCAAACGTCCTCTAAAACTAGCAAGGACAATTCAAACAAGCCTACTCGCCAATCAGAAACACTGATTACACGAGAGACAATAGGCGAACCAACCAAGAGGCGGCAAGCAACCACCTCTGGTCCAGCAGCCACCCCGGGGACCCCGTCTGAACAACTGACGCAGAGAAAGCACCCGAGGTCCCCAGCTAAACTCAAGGTCGTCGGCTCCGCGACGGACGCTCGTAAGCACCCCGGAGGACCAGCTCAGCTATCATACTCGCAGATACTGAGAAAACAATGTGCGAGCCAATGAGATTACACAGTCGAATTAATGAAATTAAGCGGACCAACCAAGAGGCGGCAGGGGGCGGCCACCTCCCTATAAATACCCCGCTCGGAGCCTCCGAAATTCATTCTACTCTCCGCTCTCGACGACGACACCTCGAAGTACGAAGATTTCTACACGCTCTACGCTGACGAACCTTCTGCATTCCGAGTTCATCTCAAGAACGGCTTCCTACTGCTTTCTACAAGGCCTACCTTCTCTCCACGCAGATCTCGCTTTGGCATCTACGAGTCCAGTGATTATTCATCCTGCTCATTGCCCAACGTAGTTCATCTGTCAGGACGCCACCCGGTACATCTATCGATATTCTCTTTAGATCGTACGCCCGAGGGACGTTCCGAGCCGTATCACCCGGGTTTCGTAGCATTAGGCTCGTCACCGACCGCCGGGATACGCCGGTAAATTACTCTGCTCATCCGCTCTAATTTACCGTCCAAGGAAGTCTTTTTCAAGACTACAAGGTAGGACCCTGACATACGAGCAAAGGAAAGACGCTCTGTCAAGCGAGTCCACCTTCCTAAACCCTCTATTTCTGTACATAGAGGCATCGAAACGAGCTAATAACTCGACTATTTCGATGGAACGTCGGCCGTCTTATTTCCTCATGCAAGGGGAGACAGACGACGGCGAAGCCGGGCCTCCTAGCCCCCGTAGCGCTCCCTACAGGCTACCCGGCCAATCCGCCGGTCCCAGCGACGGCGCAAGGCTCGATCCTCACGACGAGATCGCCTTCTCACCTAACATATTCGTTAAAGAAACGTTCGATCAAGCCTCGCCTATACAAAAGATCGAGGATACCTTTCAGACCCGCTCTGAAGTCAATCATTACGATTCGACCAAGCTGTCCGAGTACCCACGATATTCGACGCAAGCCTACCCGGCCGATCCGAGTGTCAAATACACTCCAAATGTGCAAAAAGCGAAGGATACTTTTCAGTACCTCAACCAAGCTCAACATATTCCTCCTACAGATATAAATCTTAGGCCGGAATATTACAAAACGGCTCAGCACCAAACTGATCGAACCCAGCACCCACTATGCGAGCCCAGTGCTCCACGCGGCTGCGACACGAACTATCTCTCAGTTCATCCCGCCGAGCAAGCTGACCTTGACGGATCCGCCCACATTCCTTACAGGAATAACACAGGGACTAACCCGCATAATCAGAATATAAATGTCCCACTTGGTCTACCGACGCCAAGTAAAACATATTTAAATCCACTACAATACCTATATTTATGTTAAAATTTATATGGTGAATCATTGTAAACTCACACACAAGCGTACACACAGACACACACGCACATACTACACATAGACTCACAGGCATTTATTAAGAGCTACATGCAAATACGAGTATAATCATTATTTTGTTCAATAAAATGTTATTTTTGTTTTTCTAATTATATTAGATCACAAAATAGATGAAGATTCTATTGTATATTGACACATTGTTTGATTTCAGGTTTTGCTGAATTATAATCCTAACATATTTCCAAATCATATTTCGAAAGAAAATTTGAAGGGCAAGCACTTTTAGGTCAAATCCGATCGAGGACCACCGTGCATATAATAAACCGCGGCACCATGAGGTGGGTACGGCGTTCCTTCGAGGCATGAATACCTATATGTTTTTTTCTAGGTCATATTTGTGTGTTAATACCAATGCTTTTCCTACGCATATTTAATAACATATCCTCTTGACTTTTCGTACGTACTTAGATAATGATATTATTAAGGCAATAACTATTTGAATTGATAAGAGCTCAAATCGAGAAATATAAACATGCGTATTTAATTATAGAAGTATAGAATGTGGCAACTCGAAATAGGACACGCCGAGGAGTAATGATGAAATTTCAACATCAAATTTGAGTTTAGCGACCTAAATATCAATGAAATAAAAACAAACAAAATGTTGTTGTTGAGTTTAATAAAAATTCTAACAGAAATAGGTACGTAAAATAAAAATACGAATTTTCATAATTTTACAATGAATTTTGAAAATTGTCATTTTTGACATTATTTTGAGATTCCAAACTATCAAAAGTTGTTGCTGTCGACTTGTTTTGACTGCATATTCGGGTTCAGCGACCCCAAAAACGTAAGTATACGAAGTTTCACAATTTTACAAAGAAGTTTGTAAAAGTTATATTCAAAAGTCTGATATTGGCCGAAAAAAGCGTAGGTATTTCAAAAAACCAAAATCGAACCCAGCACCCACTATGCGAGCCCAGTGCTCCACGCGGCTGCGACACGAACTATCCCTCAGTTCATCCCGCCGAGCAAGCTGACCTTGACGGATCCGCCCACATTCCTTACAGGAATAACACAGGGACTAACCCGCATAATCAGAATATAAATGTCCCACTTGGTCTACCGACGCCAAGTAAAACATATTTAAATCCACTACAAATGGTGACCCCGCCTTTGAACAGGCTTAACACGGAGCATTTCGTTCCCTCTTACGAAGCTAGTGGATTTCAGGGAACCACTGCGGGCGTGCGACCCCCGCCGTGCCTCTACGCCCCACATCTCACGCAACAACCCTCTACACAAAGTGGCTTTCGAGCACTTTTAGAGGAGATGGGAGATTATCAAAAACCAATCTTCCAAAAGAAGAATATCGATCGTGCACTCGCCGAGTTCGATCAATACTGCGTGCGAAAAACACCTGAGAACGCAGAATGAATGCTTCTCAGCTATATACAAGTGGGGTACCAGAAGAAATGAGGGAAGCTATCGACTCAGCTTACCTCACGGCACCCCACGCACCCTACGAAGAGGCCAAACAGCGCCTACAGCGAGAATATGGGTTATCCTTACAGGACAGGCTCCTCGCACTCGAGGACCCCGCATCTCTCGCCAAAAAACCCAGCACCAAGTACCACGAAATGTACTCTAAAGCTGTTGGGTACTTTTCAGAAGCTCTGATCACTCAAAAGTGGATCGAGACTCTACCCATCGAAGCACGAGGTATGGTCGCAGCTCAGCCTACCACGACCGCCCGGCTCGACCTAGCTGATACGCTACACGCGTACAAAACAGAGAATACCTCTCTAAACATACGAGGAGTAGAATCTACTCCGAAACCCATGAATGCTGGTTTCAAAAAGGCCCTCTCAAAACAAGCTGAGTTCAAACCCCAACCAGTAGAGAGTAGGCCTCACAAACCGACGGCCTATGTCTGTCGAAACCACGCACGTTTCGATAACGAAACTCGCAAATGTGCAGACCCTGAACACTGCACTTGGAAGACAAACACTGCTTCCAAAACTAGCAAAAAGGCAGCAGCTATAAGCCAGCCTAAAACCTGGGTTTCAAACGAAAATACTCAGAGATCGGTACAAGAAAGTACCGTTCCAACCTCCGACGTAGAGAGTTCGGAAAACGAATAACTGCCAGTGTATCCGAGCCTATACACCGGCAGTCTACTGAGTACAAAAGGCTTTTTTTCAAGTGCAAACTAAATGGCACTGAATTTCTCATCGACACGGGAGCAGAAGTGAACATTCTGCCCCACAATGTCACAAAAAAATTGGGCTTAAAAATTCGTAAGTCCAACGTTAAGCTCACAGCAGCTAACGGAGCCCCTATAGACACACTAGGGCGAGCTGACACGACAATTAACATCGGCCTCGGAGACATGACCACCGATTTTATGATCACGAAAGTTGATCTAGCGATCCTAGGTATACCATTCCTCGAGTCTTGGGATATCGGAATACGGGTCAAACACAAGTACATTTATAAAGATAAAATAAAGAGCTATGCCGATCAAAAAATAGCTGCAGTCATGAACAAAAAATTCACCGACGAACAAATAGCAGCTACTATCCCTCATCGTGACAATAACCCTCAACCAGAGGACGTGCAAATCACGGAGGACGAAAACATTCGCTCTATCATTGACAAATACAATGATAAAATGAGCAAGCTTCAAGGAAAGTGGAAAAACAACGGGGTTTACCACCGTATAACCACGGAAGGAACACCAGTACACTTCCGAGCAAGACCCATGGCAGGCGAAAAAACGGGCTCAAGTCAAAAGTACTTTTGACAAAATGCTTTCAGAAGGCATAATTGCACCGTCAGATTCCGAATGGGCATCCCCGTTACACTGTGTGCCAAAAAAAGACGGGTCATGGAGAATCACCGGCGACTACCGTTTCCTGAACGCGAAAACGAAGAAAGACGCTTATCCCCCTCCTCACATTCGCTCCTTCCAAGCGAATTTACATGATACACGAATCTATTCGACAATAGATTTAAAATCGGCATATTATCATATTCCGATGCACCCAGATGACGCTCATAAAACTGCAATTATTACACCTTTCGGTCTTTATGAGTTTAAGAAAATGAGCATGGGTTTGGCCGGAGCGGCTCAAACATGGCAAAGATACATGGACAGCATCATGCGAAAATTTGATTTCGCATTTGTATACCTAGATGACATCCTGGTGGCTTCAAAAAATTATAAAGAACACATGAACCACCTCAAACAAATTTTTGACAAGCTAGGAGAACACGGACTTCGAGTAGGTTTTGATAAATGCATTTTGACAAAACCTACCGTCGATTTCCTAGGTTTCACTATCTCGAAAGAAGGGATAATTCCTAAACGAGATAAAATAGAAGCCATAGAACAATTTCCTAGGCCAATAGACGTACGAAGTCTACGCAGATTCCTAGGTATGTGTGGTTTCTACCGAGCATGCTCAAGTAAATTCGCTCACACGGCACAACCTCTGTATGACTCCATTCAGTCAAACAAAAAAAATGACAAAACACCTATCGAATGGACATCAGAGAGAGAAAAAGCTTTCAACAGCTTAAAACAAGCAATGATTAAAGCTACATTACATAATATCGCTCATCCACACCCTACAGCAGAGTGGAGATTGGTCTGCGACGCATCCGACACACACATCGGAGCGGCACTAGAGCAGGAAATTACAGACAAACACGGCTCGAAATCTTACCAACCATTGGGATTTTTCAGTAAAGAAATTCCGGAACAATGGAAGAATAAAGCATCATTCGACAAAGAGATGTTCGCCGTTTACCAAGCTTGCATTCATTGGCACAATGACTTGGACGGCCGATCTTTTCATATTTGTTCAGATCACAAGCCTCTGCTAGGCACGATGCTTAAGAAAAATGCACATTTTTCAAAAATGAGATTAAGATGGCTAACATACATCTCTCAAATGACGAGCGACATTCGTCATATACCCGGAGAGAACAACGTCGTCGCCGACGCACTCTCCAGACCCTTCGATCCGGTTGAAATTCAAACAAAATCAATTTCAACCCAAACGGACGAGGGTCCACCCATAGCCGAAATTTCGCAAATTTCGGCTGCAATAGAGTGCAATCTTCTGCTACACATTTCAAATGCACAAATTCGTTCTTCCCCTAACGCAGAGGACAAATTGAAACTCACACAAGTTGAATTCCCTCAAGGAGAAATTTGGTGTAACCTAGATCTAGGACACCCAAGACCTTATATTCCAAACGAAATAAGGCAAGAAATAATCAGCCAAATTCACAATTTGGGACACCCAGGTATACACTCTACAGTGTATAAAGTTAAACAAAGATATTTTTGGCACGGACTCCGTGCAGAGGTCTCAAACTGGGTCCGAGCGTGCGAAACTTGCCAACGAGCAAAAATCACTCGCTCCGTAAAGCTCCCGTACTCCGAATTTGAGACGGCTAACAAATTTTCACATGTACACGTTGATATTACCGGACCCTTACCTTTAGCTAAAGGAGGGAAACGTTACATTTTAATGATGGTTGATAGAGCAACGGGTTGGCTAGAGGCAGTCCCTCTTAACAACATCGAAACAACCACGATAACAAACGCCTTTATCAATATTTGGGTGGCTTCAAAAGGCGTACCTAAATACATCACAAGTGATCAAGGCACACAGTTCGAATCAGATCTATTCAATTCCATTATGGAACGTCTCGGAGTAAAACATACTCACACGTTACCATACAAACCATCAACAAACGGAATGGTAGAACGCAGAAATAGATCTTTGAAAGAGGCTCTCAAAGCACAAAACGAAAATTGGCTCGACGCACTTCCGAAAGTCCTACTCGCCATGCGTACGGCAGTAGACCCAGCAACGGAAACTACACCGTTCCAAAAAGTTTACGGAATTGACGTACCACTCCCAGGAGACATTTTCGTAACTTCCACAAACCTTTCGGAGCCTCTCTTCTTCCGGCCTACGCATATTAAACATAATAATACGAAATATGCCGTAAACATGCCCAAAAATTTGGATACATGTACACATGTCTATATCAGAGTGCCCACACAGCTCACCTCTCTGCAATGTCCTTACACGGGACCATTCAAAGTGATTAAAAGAGATAAGTTTTCGGTTACAGTGCAAATTGGCGAACATACAAAAAAAGTTCCCAAACAGCAAATAAAACCAGCTTACACTCTAAACTCGGACGAAGCTGTGTCACGAAACCTAAATCAGGCAGAAAGTAAGGAGAAAACTCCCCGAAAATCCGCCAGAGGGCGCGTCCCCTCTACCAAATTCGACGAGAAGTGGGTGACTGCACTCGAAACAAGCCACGCCCACTTTTCTCGGGTAGGGACAGTGGGAGATATAAATATGAAACACCCCACGCCAGGAGCTCATACCAACTTTGACCATGGCAGCTCCCACTACCACCGAAGCAATGATCACAGAGGAAGTGGAAAACCTCCTACTAGCCGAAGGAAATTCCGGCATCCATCAGCCCGCTACCGCCGTCGCCGGAGAAGAAGAAGACACCGGCGGACGCCAGCGCGCCGAGAGAGGTGGTGTGGAGAACACCAGCAGCTTTCAAGACACCGGCTGCACCCGCTCCGCAGCTGCCCAGGGCCCCGCCCGCTCAACAGCCCCTCCCGGCTCCACGAAAGTGGATCAGCTCGGGCGACGTGCCCGTGCCTCGGTGGGACGAAATGAGCGCGGCGGGGTGGACGGAGCCGGAACGAGCACCTCCGCAACAGCCCAGCCGCGGCCGCGGGCCAAGCCCTCGCGGGTTTGGCTCCCGTCGGCAATGCTCGGGCCGGCCACGGCCGCCCCGCGGCGCTCGTCGAAACCGGCGAGGCCGGGGCGCACCCCAGGTGCGGGACGCGAGGCCTGCACCTCCGCCTCCGCCCCAACTGGTGAGGGTTTCGTACGGAGAATTCCGTGTGGACCTCCCAGTTCTCCCCAGCCGGCGTCGTCGTTGATAACACGACGTCTTGGGGGGGCACCTGTGGTGAAAACCACCCCCTCTTTTCAACAGCCCTTTTCAGGGCTACCAAAAAGAGGTAGGCACAACACAAAAATATTTATAAGACGTCGAGTTACAACTCCGTCAAACAAAATATTTCACCAGAGAGAAAATACGAATTTCTCTCTCAAAAGTGAAATATTAACTAAAAACATACAAGGCGACCTCCCTAGACACTTACTGGGCGAGAGAGATGCGACAAGTACCTCGAACCAAGTCGCCTTGAAAACTCAAACAGAAAATCAAACGTCCTCTAAAACTAGCAAGGACAATTCAAACAAGCCTACTCGCCAATCAGAAACACTGATTACACGAGAGACAATAGGCGAACCAACCAAGAGGCGGCAAGCAACCACCTCTGGTCCAGCAGCCACCCCGGGGACCCCGTCTGAACAACTGACGCAGAGAAAGCACCCGAGGTCCCCAGCTAAACTCAAGGTCGTCGGCTCCGCAACGGACGCTCGTAAGCACCCCGGAGGACCAGCTCAGCTATCATACTCGCAGATACTGAGAAAACAATGTGCGAGCCAATGAGATTACACAGTCGAATTAATGAAATTAAGCGGACCAATCAGGAGGCGGCAGGGGGCGGCCACCTCCCTATAAATACCCCGCTCGGAGCCTCCGAAATTCATTCTACTCTCCGCTCTCGACGACGACACCTCGAAGTACGAAGATTTCTACACGCTCTACGCTGACAAACCTTCTGCATTCCGAGTTCATCTCAAGAACGGCTTCCTACTGCTTTCTACAAGGCCTACCTTCTCTCCACGCAGATCTCGCTTTGGCATCTACGAGTCCAGTGATTATTCATCCTGCTCATTGCCCAACGTAGTTCATCTGTCAGGACGCCACCCGGTACATCTATCGATATTCTCTTTAGATCGTACGCCCGAGGGACGTTCCGAGCCGTATCACCCGGGTTTCGTAGCATTAGGCTCGTCACCGACCGCCGTGGGCACGCCGGTAAATTACTCAGCTCATACGCTCTAATTTACCGTCCAAGGAAGTCGTTTTCAAGACTACAAGGTAGGACCCTGACATACGAGCAAAGGAAAGACGCTCTGTCAAGCGAGTCCACCTTCCTAAACCCTCTATTTCTGTACATAGAGGCATCGAAACGAGCTAATAACTCGACTATTTCGATGGAACGTCGGCCGTCTTATTTCCTCATGCAAGGGGAGACAGACGACGGCGAAGCCGGGCCTCCTAGCCCCCGTAGCGCTCCCTACAGGCTACCCGGCCAATCCGCCGGTCCCAGCGACGGCGCAAGGCTCGATCCTCACGACGAGATCGCCTTCTCACCTAACATATTCGTTAAAGAAACGTTCGATCAAGCCTCGCCTATACAAAAGATCGAGGATACCTTTCAGACCCGCTCTGAAGTCAATCATTACGATTCGACCAAGCTGTCCGAGTACCCACGATATTCGACGCAAGCCTACCCGGCCGATCCGAGTGTCAAATACACTCCAAATGTGCAAAAAGCGAAGGATACTTTTCAGTACCTCAACCAAGCTCAACATATTCCTCCTACAGATATAAATCTTAGGCCGGAATATTACAAAACGGCTCAGCACCAAACTGATCGAACCCAGCACCCACTATGCGAGCCCAGTGCTCCACGCGGCTGCGACACGAACTATCTCTCAGTTCATCCCGCCGAGCAAGCTGACCTTGACGGATTCGCCCACCTTCCTTACAGGAATAACACGGGGACTAACCCGCATAATCAGAATATAAATGTCCCACTTGGTCTACCGACGCCAAGTAAAACATATATAAATCCACTACATATATTTTATGTTAAAATTTATATGGTGAATCATTGTAAACTCACACACAAGCGTACACACAGACACACACGCACATACTACACATAGACTCACAGGCATTTATTAAGAGCTACATGCAAATACGAGTATAATCATTATTTTGTTCAATAAAATGTTATTTTTGTTTTTCTAATTATATTAGATCACAAAATAGATGAAGATTCTATTGTATATTGACACATAAATAAAAAAGTTTTCTGAAGTTTGGCGATTATAGCGAATTTTCATGATTAATGTATCAATTAAAAATTCAAAAACTGAATAAAAAAAACGGCTCAATGTTTGATTACAGTTTTTGCTGAATTATAATCCTAACATATTCCCAAATCATATTTCGAAAGAAAATTTGAAGGGCAAGCACTTTTAGGTCAAATCCGATCGAGGACCACCGTGCATATAATAAACCGCGGCACCATGAGGTGGGTACGGCGTTCCTTCGAGGCATGAATACCTATATGTTTTTTTCTAGGTCATATTTGTGTGTTAATACCAATGCTTTTCCTACGCATATTTAATAACATATCCTCTCGACTTTTCGTACGTACTTAGATAATGATATTATTAAGGCAATAACTATTTGAATAGATAGGAGCTCAAATCGAGAAATATAAACATGCGTATATAATTATAGAAGAATAGGTTGTGGCAACTCGAAATAGGACACGCCGAGGAGTAATGATGAAATTTCAACATCAAATTTGAGTTTAGCGACCTAAATATCAATGAAATAAAAACAAACAAAATGTTGTTGTTGAGTTTAATAAAAATTCTAACAGAAATAGGTACGTAAAATAAAAATACGAATTTTCATAATTTTACAATGAATTTTGAAAAATTGTCATTTTTGACATGATTTTGAGATTCCAAACTATCAAAAGTTGTTGCTGTCGACTTGTTTTGACTGCATATTCGAGTTCAGCGACCCCAAAAACGTAAGTATACGAAGTTTCACAATTTTACAAAGAAGTTTGTAAAAGTTATATTCAAAAGTCTGATATTGGCAAAAAAAGCGTATTTCAAAAACCAAAATCGAGCTACCGGCGTATGTTTTTGTTATGCAAAAAATCTGAAAAAATACAGGGGTTATTTTTTGGCTTATTATTATCAATAATAAGCCTATGTGATCGTGTAGCAAAAAATATTTATAACCCCCCCTCAAACTTTGTCACTTTACGTTTCAAGGTGCGTAGAATCCAAATTTGAAATGTCCGTCCGCCGTTCGGGCCATAAAAGGCCTTAGAATTGACTTTAAAAATCTGTTCTTTCGCACATAGACTCCACTTGGGGTCTAGTTGGTCCTAACTTCTCGCCAGCTCGATCGCTCCACACCCATGGGTGCTATGAGCCAAAAATAGGTGAAAAAGTGTCTTTTTTTTTTGTATATTTCAAGTTGTATAGAAATTGGAGATTTATGAGTGAAAAGAAAATGTTAGCTATTAATTTTATGAAAAAAAAAGTATTCTAAATGATACTCTTCTATTCAAAAAGAGATTTTGGATTTTAGGCTATTTTTTGCAATTTTATAGATTTTTTAAAACAAAATTTAATGAAGTTCAAGTTTTTAGCATAATTTCGTACATAAATTGTTGAATGTTCTATTTCATAGTTGATAAACTTTATTTGACCAATCTTATGCTAAAAAATATCAATTTAACGATTCTTAGCCATTTTCAGTGATTTTGTCAGCACATTTTTTGAAATTTGACCAATTAAATGATATCAATATACAGTATAGGTAACACTTTTATGTGTTGTAAAGATGACTTGGTAATAAATTGTTATGTTTATCAACTATATTAAAAAGCGTAAAATTGTGAGATTCCGCTGCTGTAATGGATTGAACACATTTGTGAGGTCCGAAGCTCCGAGTTCCGATACATAGGTATACTATAAGCGGCGTTTAATAAACGCTGCAAATTATTTCACAAAGGTTTATTATTTTTTCAATTGAGTATGATCGTAGTTTTAGTTGGCTAGCGTACGTCATAAGTAAGGCCCGTCCAGACTCCTCGGCGTGTCCTACTTCGAGTTGCCACAACCTATACTTCTATAATTATATACGCATGTATATATTTCTCGATTTGAGCTCCTATCTATTCAAATAGTTATTGCCTTAATAATATCATTATCTAAGTACTTACGAAAAGTCGAGAGGATATGTTATTAAATATGCGTAGGAAAAGCTTTGGTATTAACACACAAATATGACCTTGAAAAAAACATATTCATGCCTCGAAGGAACGCTGGCGCCGCCCCGCTCACCCACCGTGACCCCCTGCCAAGCGTGCCGGGCGTCGAAAAAGACACTTTTTTGCCCGTTTTTGGCCCATAGCATCTATGCGAGTAAAGCGATCGGGATGGTTAAACGTTAGGACCAACTAGACCCCAAATGGAGTCTATGTGCGAAAGAACGGGTTTTTTAAGTCAATTCTTAGGCCTTTTATGGCCCGGACGGCGAACGGCGGACGGACATTTCAAATTTGGATTCTACGGACCTTGAAACGTAAAGTGACAAAGTTTGAGGGGGGGTTATAAATTTTTTTTGCTACACGATCACATAGGCTTATTATTGGAAATAATAAACCAATAATGGACCAGAGATCTACGTAGAAGGGCTGTCTAATACATAAATAATAATCCTTTGTGTAATAATTTGCAGCGTTTTTACATTTTAAACTAAATTTCGGGTGTAGGTCATCAAAATTCCACCTTTCTCAAAATAGCGGGCACACTAGTGGGCAGTAAAGCTTCCTCACATATTGTAACATGGACGTATAGAATTAGTTGAAGAGAAAAGTACGAATCGATATGACTGATAAGTCGACGTTATATGAAATTAATGTTTGCGCATGCGCACAGACTACTATTAATCCAATGGCAATGAAATTTATAGGGGATCGTCTTGGAGATAAACCGCACAATCCTTGAAAACGTTATTAAAATTGCTCCTTTAGTCTTGGAGTTTTGTTTGTGTCAATCAATTTTAGTTTCGCGCATATTCTATATTATTACTCCACCAATCGCGATATAATCCTGAAGGGATTTTTCTGGAACATATACTTATCTACCTCCCGAATTGGAACGAATTTGGATCAATATATGATGAGAAGTCGACGTAATGAGAAATTCACGTTTGCGCATGCGCACAGGCTACTGTTGATTCGACGTCATTGAAAATTATAGAGGACCATCTAGGATCTAACCCGCACGATCCCTGGAAATTTCATCGGAATTGGGCTGAAATTTGGTATAGTTTTGGGTGTGACAAGGATTTACTACGTACAGACATCAGACAGACAGATACGGAACCAAAATTGATCAGCAAGCTCCGAAACGCAAAAACACATGGTGTCTACTAGATCTGTAAAATAAAAATCGGGGACTTTTGGGGTTCTCAATTTTAAAAATCGGTGACCTTTACAGGCTTTAATTTCTTTAGGAATAGCGTACTACCGAAATAGGTACTTACCAGTAGACCAACATTAATCATGAGTAGCCTATATAAAATTAGATCTTTATAACTTTGTTATTGATTCTAGCCTACTTATAAAGTACGAAAGTCTAAGACTACTTACAGAATATTAGTAAAATAGAATGTACAAAATATTTAATATTATAGATTTTAAAAAGAATTCTTACCTTAGTTTTGAAATTCTGCAATAGTGATTAGTGCAATTAGGCCCACATCAGCATATTCTATTTTTATTACAACTTACTACTAAGAATAAGTTATGGAAGTCTTTAACAAAATGTATTATAACAGAATATATGCAAATGTTCAATATATTTATAGGTCTATGTACAAATATACGGGAGAAACTGCATTAGTCGCATTTGCTTCCGTCTGCGTTGACGACGCTTACATCTGTCAGAATTATATAGATTCAAAAATCTCAATTGTGAATCCCGGTACTGATATTATATTATGATTATTTGGTTACCGTCGCCATAAAAATCGGTGACTTCTACATTAAAATCCGTGACTTTCCGAAATATCCGTGCCCAACTGTTGAATCCGTGACATTTCCGGGAATCCGTGACCCCTCGAGACACCCTGAAAAAGCAAGTGGAAATTTTGACTTGGGAGGAAAAAAAATTTTCGACTTCAATCACGAATACAAAGTTTCTCTACCTTCGGTAGAGAGAAAGCAAAAATTTCCACGGAAAATTTTCATTTTTAAATTTTTAGCTCATCGCAATAGAGGAGTAAGCACATCAGTCCTCAACTCAGCGCTAACGTTTTGTTTTGTCTTAATGAGTCTGTATTGAGACAAATAAATATACCTATTACCTTTATATACAGACCCCTTCACAATATGGCACTTATTTTTGTGAAATAGGGCGCTAAAAAAAGGCAATATGGCACTAATCTTTGCCCGAATATAGCACTTATTTGACTCGATATGTCACTTATTTTTCAACCCTCCCGACCACCCCAGCTGTTTTGAGGGGATAATATTACAGCATACAAGTTATTTATACTTACATTATTTATTTTATTTTCAAATCATTGTTTATTTAGAAAGCATTTATTTAATTTATTTTTTTACGAATGATGGTTTTAATTTGAAAAAAAAAAAGTCCAGTCATGCAGCATGACCCCATGAGCGAATTTTTGAAGAAATCTTCGACATTTCAGTCGCTATTGATCGTGTAGAGAAATTTTAGTTTATGATTTTGATAGACAAACATGGATCAATTATTAAAAATAATTAGGAGGTACTCATACTTTATTATTATTAAACTAATCTTGTAGATTTAAAGACAATCTGAATTTGGACAATGTTTCATGCAAATATTACCGATTTTTACAACTAACGACACACGTCATTATTTCGATTTTTGACTGATTTTTGAACTTTGACATTTTTGAAAACTTGATACATATTCTTATAGGAAATTTTACGCTGATTCCGAATATACCACATGTTAGTATGCTGAAAAAATTATTTCGCACGACAAATCGCAAAAAAACATTTTATTTTGAAATTTTTGACTAATTTTTGAAAATTTCAACCCGAAGATGTAATCCGATCAAGCTAGCCAACGAACTTGAACTTTCGTTTTGTGCCCTTAACATTTTAAAATTTGTTTGAAGTTTCTAGCACAATTCTACGGACAGTTATCGTCTGGAATGACACATACATACATACATATATACATACATAAAAAAAATGCGTTAAACTTCAGAATATGATTCAGAATAGCCTGAAACGGATTTCTGCATAATTTTTTTTCAAAAATTCACATTCTACAAATTTTGAGGCGAGAGCAATAGCTTAATTTTCTTCAAAAATTCGCTAATAACAATTCCTTGGTAGACTTAGATTGTAGGTACATAATAGGTACGTAATAATAATAAAAACTCAAAAATACAAATTTATCCAACTAGTTTCTTCATTTTCTTGAATTTTTTTCTGTCTTCACTGGCACTCCGTTTTCTTGATTTCAAAAGTTTTTCTTCCTTTCGTAACTTATTTATATTCTTCATTCTGATAAATGTTCGAGTCCTAACAAAGCACGAAACTACGAAATCATCAATCTCAGGATTTTTGTTTTACGGCTTCAATTAGACGAGAAAAAACTCCTGCGTTCTGACAAATGAAATTCCCGTGAAATTTTTGAAATTCGTCTTCCATTTCCCCTACACAGTTCATGAATTCGTCCGTCTGCTTCATTAAAGAGCCTATCGATATTGTCTGTATCCAGTTGTTAGTTGATGACGGTGATAAAGCGCTGGTTTGAGTTCTGTAGATATTGGCTTTTGATGGATTTTTTTTCTTCACCCGGTAAGCTAGATAGCCCGCAATCATTTCTAATAATTCAGGGTTTTCGTCGATTTGCGGTGATAAGGGCTTTCTTACATTCGTGTTTTCTAAATCATTTATAAATCCATCAATAATAGAAAACTCTTCATCGTTTCGTAACTCAGAACAGCCTGAATTTCCTTGCGAATGGATCGTTTTTCCGATCGATTTTTGCGATCATCGTTAGGAGATGCTGTCGATATGGGTTTTGCCGCAGGAGATTTACCCAAAAGCAGGTGTGGTACTGTGCCCGGTTCCAAATCAGATTTCGGAGAAAGTTTTTGTAACTCAGCTCTTAAATCACTCAGATCAAAATGAGTAGAACAAACCCGAGCTTTGTCAATCTTGAAAGAGTCTGCACGCTTACACGCCACAATCCACTTAGATCTCGTCTCCTTATCCCTCGAAAACCGGTGAAAATGGAGTCCAGGATTTTTCTCGCCGTCTTTGTTCGAACAAGTCGCTATGGCACAGCAAACCATTTTTAAACTTCACTCACCAACAACATTAAAAACGTGAATGAGGGTATAAGTACGGTGACCATACGTCCCGATTTTATCGGGACAGTCCCGATTTTAAAGCCTGTGTCCCGGGGTCCCGAATTGGGAAAGAAATGTCCCGATTTTCACCAATAAAGATTTTTTCAAACCAAATCATCATGAAAAGTTATTAGCTTTATTTTAAAATGAATGATTAGTACCGTGGAATTTCTTTACACCGCACACAACATAACTATTATCATAGTCACAGGAGCAGTCTGGAGACCCAACTGTGTTGGCCCCCTCGACCTCAGCGAAGATTTCTGCCACAGAGGCAGCAAATGAATATTTGATTCTTTACAAAAACTTGGTTGACAGAAAAGAGTCTTTATTTCTAACAATGAAAGTAAAGGAACTTCAAAGAAACAGTGTTGCTGCAGGAAATGCATGCGATTTACAAGAGGTTAAAAATACAGTACGAACTTTTTATGACCACTGCATTACTTATTTTGATCTTTGGAAATCAAACGTTGACAGCTTGAGTCAACTGTCTTGGATAGACTTAAAGAAGCAGCTGAAGTGGGAAGAACTAGAGGAAAGTTGGGATTTGTTTCAAGATAGGCCACCTCTCTCGCTTGATGATTTGTTCAATGAGCTTAGTGTGCTGAACACACAGCTTCCTGATGTCGTCCTGGCTGAATGGAAAGAACAAAAACTATCAACTGAGCAACGGTAGCTGACTTTATTTCAGGACTTGCAGAAAAACGAAATAAGCGTTCCTAATCTCAAAACTATGGTAGAATTTTCTCTTTCTTTACCACGAACAAATGCTTCAGTCGAGCGAGCTTTCTCATTGATAAACAACTTTTGAACCGCAGAAAAATCTTTAATGGCACTAGGCTGTGCTAAAGCATTACTAATTGTCCAAATGAACAGTTCTTTGTCGTGTGTTGAAATGTACGACAAAATAAGAAAAGACGACTCCTTGCTGAGAGCACTTTCCTCAACGCAGAAGTACGACTGGAGTAAAAAGAGTACCCCTGGCCCTAGTGAAAAAATATAACAAGAACAATGATGTAAACAAACTGCTTCTGTTAAATTTTATTTTTTCATTTTTTGGAAAATTAATTTTTGTTTATTTGACTATAAACACCTGTTGTTCGTGAAGTTCAGTTTGTTCGTGCAAAAGGTACATATTCTTTCTGTGTATGTAATAAACTTCTTGAAATTATTTTGTCATGTACTCGTAATTCTTAGTGCCACATTCTTTAATGAATATTACATATTTTTAGTTTGATTCGAAGCTCTTAATAAACCAATGTTTGAATGGATGAAATAGGCTTAAAAACAAACTTTTAAAGGGTAAAAAATTCAAACTTTTACGGGGGTGGACCCCCGGACCCTCCTCCCCATGGAGGGTATTCTATACCCCTCAGACCCCCTTGATAGTTCTATCCGTCCCGATTTTGCTTAAGATAAATATGGTCACCGTAGGTATAAGCTCAATGCACAGGGCGAGTGAAAGGTGGCAGAAGGTTCCAGTGACCAGTGACGCGGCGCTCCTTGGGTTTTCCCTAAGCGCCTTCAGATTGACAGGTGCCGTCTAGTAAAGTAACCGTGGATTGGATGGAATAACGAAGTGTTGGGAAGGGATATATAAAGGTAACAACTAACACGGGCTTTACCCCGCGATTAGAAAGTCGTGCAGAATTTTTGTTTGTTTGTCTAAGCTCCTCAGGACGTTATCTGGACTTAACTGGGCCCTACTTCAGCCCCATCAATCTAATCCCTCTACACAATGACCAATGACCTCACGGTTCGACAACCTCACCTCGTCAACTTAGGGTTTTAACAAATTTTCACTTCAATTTTTTTTTTTCTTTTTATTTTAAAGGAGTTTGTCGAAAAAAGGTAAAATATGGCCCAAAAATGGCATTTTCCCAAAAATTTGGCAGAATATGGCATTTTCCCGAAAAATCGGTAGAATATGGTATTTTTGACGTCAATGTGTTTGGGGCAATCGGAAGTGAAAATTGGCTAGCTTAGCCGTGCGTTTGGGTCAACGCTCTGCAATGCGTTTGGGGAAAGGAGAGAGAGAATGTCAGTTAGCGGTGCGTTGTGTTTGGGTCAAAAATGGGGCTGAGTATGTTACCAACAAAGACATTCAATGTACCTGACGGCGGTGAGTAACCGCTACAACAAAATTGACATTCGTGATATTACTGATTACTACGATACCAACTGTGATTAGGTAACACGTATATTATTGTTTCATTGTTAATAATTTGCAACTATTTATAATATTTCATAATTTATTGATAAGTATGACGAAGGATGTTTTCATTCAATAATACTTAATGCTTAATAACTATGTTTGATACAACAATACTTTACTTGACCCAAAGTCACTGCATTTTCTCGATTTCTCGTTGCCCCAAACGCAACGCGATTCCAGTGGTGAGCTCACCCAAAGTCATTGACTTATTGACCCAAAGTCACTGCGTTTTCCCGTCATTGCCCCAAACGCAAGGACGCCGTATTTCTGTATGGCGCCATGGCAATATGGCATTTGAAGGGCTCTGCTTACGACTGACCCTCAAGAAAACCACCTCTATTTTATATAAATGTATATATACGTGGGGGATTCCACGTCAAATGGTAAGCTCCAAAAATAAATTCTCTCCAAAATTGACCATTTTCTCACAACTTGTACATTTAGGTATATGTAAGAAAATGGTTCCCGCCTAATTTCAGGTCTTTAACATTATTTTTGGCCCTTCCACAAGCCAGGTGAACTTTACAGAAATTGATGGTAAGGGTCTACTTCAGTGGATTTTATCGCCCTTACTTTGCAACCAAAAAATCTTGTTTCTAGTGTTCTTGACAGAAAAAATCCTGCTGTTTCCAGAGGTGTATTCAGTTTTTTGATAAAATTTTGTTTCACTCGAAAAAACGCGTTTAAAATCCAAATTTCGACGTTTAAAAAAATTTTTTTATTGCCTCGAATTGTAGCTATATTAGTGTAGCTATAAAAGGAAATTTTGGAACAGCCGGTCATTTGGGCAGATCAGTCAAAAGAATGAACCATTATACCACGAAAAGCTCGTTTATAGCGAGTTTTCGTAGAAAATTAAGCTATTGAAATGGCTTCAGAAATGTTTACATCAAAGTTTTCGAAAAATGTCTTCACTGAAAACCATTTTGAGGCATTCCAAAACGAATCCCAGAGTTTAACACTTTTTCTTATGAGTATATGTGCATTTATTTATATATATGTGGGTCCTTTCAGACGATAACTACTTAGGAATGAGATTAAAATTCCGTTCCTTCAACAAAAAATCAAGCTTTCCGAATAAAATGATGATTTCGCTGGCCGGCGGCCCTTTATGAGCAAAACTGGTCAAACTTCAAAAAATTGATCAAATCGCTAAAAATTGTGAAACATATTTTTCAACAGAATTTTAGTCAAAAAAGTTTATCAACGATGGACTATAAGGCATAAAAAATTTTGTACGAAATTTCTGCATAAAAAATTATGCAGCAAATGGTAAATTCCATTAATTTTTTATGAAAAATCCGTAAAAACAACAACAAATAGCTAAAAATCCATAATATATATTTTTTGCAGACATTTTGCACAGAATTTTTTATGCCCTAGTTCATTTTTGATAAACTTGTTTACTAAAATTCTATTAAAAAATATAAATTTTACAATTTTTGTTTTTTTTTTATAGCAATTTTAAGTGATTTTTTGAGCAATTGTTTTTGGAATTTGACAAATTTAATTTGCTTGTAAAGCGCTTGGCAGGCAAACTCATCCTTTTATTTGAGAAGCTTGATTTTTGGTGAAGGAACGGAGTTTTTATCTCAATCCTAAGGAGAGTTATCGTCTGGAATGACACACAGATATATAAATAAATTCACATATATTAATATAAAAGATTGTTAAACTCTAGGATTCGTTTCAGAATGCCTCAAAATGGATTTTAATGAAGACATTTTTCGAAATGTTCGATTTAAAATTTTAGGAGCCTTTACAATAGCTTCATTTTCTGCGAAAATTCGATAAAAATGTCAAAAAACGAGCTTTTCGTGGTATAATGGTTCAGACTGCTCTGCCCAAGTGACCGGCTATCCCAAAATTTCCTTTTAGGTGCATGTTCTACACTAGGTAATATAGCTACGATTTGAGGCAAAAATAATGTTTTTTTTAAATGTCTAAATTTCAAAAATCACTTTTTAAACACGTTTTTGTAGTGAAAAAAATTGTCTTACATATATGTACAAATTGTGAGAAAATGGTCAATTTTGGAGATCATTTATTTTTGGAGCTTCCCGTTTGACGTGGGATGCCTCATATCTGTAATTGTGGAAGTTTAGCTTGTTGAAAGAATTTGCGGAAACACGATAGGCACTAACTTTTTTTCGCTGGCAGCAGATCATTTCTACAACATTTACTTATCTTAGCCTGTCAGGTCTGCTCCATACCCACGCTGCCACTGACAACCTTTGATAATATAGCCTACCTACCACCCCACCCAATGCCCCTATCTATCATAAATTTTAAACTCCTGAGGTCTGTTGCATAACTGGATAGAAATTTGGATCGATCAAAAATTTAGTCACAAAATTCGGATGATAATAGTGAAAACATCACGATCAGTATCGATAAGGGCTATAAAAATTTAATTGATCAAATTAGAAGGTTTCAAATGAACTAGGAATGTGTAAGAAGTTTACAGTTTATGATCCACCATTTCCAAAACGCTAAGTATCATCTCCGTGGTTTCATGAAACATGCCATAATTCCAAAAAATGTATGCAAAAGTCCTTGAAAATTGCCAGAAAAGAGAAATTTACTGAGCTTTATCTCTCTCTGACGATTTATCATCCAAGAGTTTGTATAAAACTACAAAAAAATTAAGCAAAATAATTATGACAAACGTTTGTTGGAAGATTTGGCTAATGTCAAAAACTCGAGTCTTTTCTGGGCAGCATTAAATAAATGTAAAAAAAACATCAACGTAAACCGGCCTGTCCTATCTCTGGGGAGGAATGCTTTTCCTTTTTTTCTAATTTGTATACACCTAATATTGAAAGGTTTAACTTTGTAACGAATCACACATACATAACGCTGTAATACTGAATAGATTATCATTAACTGTGAGTAAATCAGGTAACTGGTCGATTTCTAAATTTTGTACTCTTATAGTTGATTCAACTGGGAAGTGAAAACACTACGTTAATGATGTTTAGACAACAAATGTTTCAATTATGTATTTTTTTTAAAGCATACTCGAATGTAAGGAACATACATGTTCAAATACATTAAATAAATATTACCCCCTCCCCTTCCACAATGAAATTTGAAACTCCTGACATATGTTTCGAAACTTGATCAAATTCTTTATTGAATAAAAAATGAATCCCTGAAAATCAGTTGAAAATTGTGACAAAAGTAGAGGGTTAGTAGGATCAGTAACTACCCCCGTCACCTCCTCCAGACGACAAATTCAAAATTTCCAAAGTTCGTTGCACGACGAGACTAAAATTTTTATTGAACAAAAAAGAATCACGAAAATCAATAGAAAATTGTAGTCTGGGTAGCGTCAACAAACTTTGTCTCACACACACTTTTTTTTTTTACAAAACTCCTCAAAGGGAGAGGAGAGGGATGAAAGGAAGTGCCTATATAAAATAACCATTAATTTAGGTAAGAACCCCTCGGGATGCGGTTGGTGATACCACTGAACAATCCCAACAAGATGCCCAACTAGAGAAATTCCGTGGCACTTTTCCCACACCAAACCCACACCATGACACATTCGCGGCCACGATCTTGATGTTGAAGGTCGCCACTCGCTTTAGCTCAGATATCGCTTGACATAGACATTTCTATCATATTTAGTTATCTTAGACCGTCAATACTGCTCCACGTCCATGCTGCCACTGACAACCTAGACATCCAGGGTTATGGCAGACCCATTGGGCTTGATGACGAGGGTCTTACCCGAGTCTCTTGGCATGTGATATAGTCTCTCCCTTTCGACATCCCAACCGCTGGATGATAAAGCACCTGTTATCTGCTATTTCGTCGAATGCGGCCACCTGAGTCCAAGGACACCGCTGCACCACATGACATAGGTTATCATTTTTACCCTGACAGATACAGCAAAGGGTGTCCACTGTCCCTGTTCTTGACTTCTCCATGAACACCTCACCTAGGTGGCCAAGGTAGCCACCCAGATGGCCTGAAAATTGTGACAGTTACGAGCCAGAATGCCTTCCGAACGGAATTAAGTAAAAAGCGTTGTCTACTTCCACAATAAATAAAGAGTTACAATGTTAAACAGGTTTCGACGGTTAAGTCATCATCAAAAACAGTTGAATAATAATAGTTCCCAGCTCGAGCTCCTAAGAGCATGCAAGCGCTGGTGTCTTAAGGATGGGATGCTGGCCGAAAGAGAAAAAATGTCGAGCCCACCTGCCCTGACCCGAGCGTGGAAGTAGGCACTTGGGACACCAGGTGGGAAGCCTATCCAAGAGCGCACTGAAGACCGAACTTCACGATCTAATTTAAGCAGCCTCCCTACAGTGAGCCTGCCAAAGACTAGCCCAGAGTGTGAAGTAGGCGTAGCTTCTGCAGTGGCTCAACACATAAGCATGCACAAACAGACACAGTTTTTTTCACGGATTCCATATTAGAATGGTCTGAAACGGATTAATATTGGTCTATTTTTTCTCAGGCTTCATTGTAAATAGGCAGTTCCTGTTATGTCGAAGCCTTGCCTTACGACCTAGCTTCAGAGGGATGCCCTAAAAACGTTGGGTGCGACACATAGCTTTGCTGCATTAATTTGCCTCTAAAAGTTCTTCAGTACCAAGGTTTTCTCTTGAATAGTGAAACAACAAAAGAAATCTAGTTCACAATGTTTATTTTTAAAATAAAGGTTAAAAATGACTAAGTCTCTCTGACAGAAGGAACATAATTATTTAATTATATCCCTCTGGGCACTTTGGGACATTAACGTGGTAGTAGGTTTAGGATTAGACTTCACTTCTCGAAATTTGGAAGATTAGGTAGGTAGGTACCTACATCTTTTCGAAAAAACGCGCGAAATCGCGTTGAATTTCGAAAAAGAAAAGGATATCGGCCTCTGGGGCCCTCCACTCCTTAGGACTAGGCATCAACCCCAGCCATCTTCCGCTTCCTCTCCCCGCGGGTAACCCTGCTCACTTCGTTTTCGAGAAGACTTCAAAACTCGTATCGGAAGATTTTTATAAAGAAATTTGATATATTTAAGAAGTTTTTCGCGGAAAAAACGTATTGTGAGTGGATCTATATTACTTTGTCTTAAAGCAGGAACGATTGGTAAGTGTTTTCTCACTTTATTTTGTTTTGTCACAATGTTCAGACGGTCCCCTTCTCATGGAAGAGAGCCGAGATGGGACGCATTCGATCCGAATTTTGATCGGCATCGATCGAGATCGGAATCACGTTTTTTGCGCACAAAAACGGATCGTCATTTTTATGACGAAGTTTATCCGTTCGGATTTCGCGGAGATCGTCATCGGTCACGATCTCCGGCACACGGACATCGTTCGTTTTATGCTCGGCATTTGGTCGAACCGGGCTCCGAGCCAGGTCGTTACCATAGTTCGGACGATGAATACTCAGAGTATCCACGTACGTACACTGCCGACGAAAATTTCGACGATGTTGAGGAAGAAATGTCCGACAGTGGGGCTCAGCTTGAGAATGAACAGGCCGACGCATTGACCCAAACTCTGAGTTTGGGCGACGGGGTTCCATCGGGACCCAATGTTCTTTCTAACTCTAACTCGCCCGACTTCGCGGGCTTTACCCCACCAGAAACACCAGAAACAGAGGGCAAAACAATAAACCCTGATTCGGGTTTAAACCCAGGGTTATTGAAGGCGTTGGGCGAGAACCCTCAGGTTCCCCCTCCCCCTGCCCCTGCTTTGCATGATAGTATAGCGGATCGGTGGAGACACCACATTTTATATGGTTTACCTTCAGAGGCTTTCAGTACTCTGAAGGAATCATATCCGATTCCTTCTAATCTCCAGCTCCTTGCTCCTCCAAAGCTCAACCCTGAGATAACTGCGTCAGTTGGATCGATTCACAAATCTGTGGATGCCCAGTATGTGGCGCTTCAAAAACAGTGCTCCACCGCCATAACTGCTTTAGGCATGGGTCTAACAAAGATAATTGAACAAGGTGGCGAGTCAGCTGCGGTGATGGAGCCCAGTTACCAGCACATATGCGATGCTGGACGAGCAATGACGGCTCTGTTTTTCGACATCAGTCGTACCCGCCGTCGGGTCATACAAAATGTATGCACAAATACCCTGACGACAATCTCCCGGGACGTCCCTCCTTCCGAGTGGTTGTTCGGTGATGATCTGGGGTCCCGTTTCCGGGCTCGATTGGGGCTAGAATCAAGCAGCAAGGGATTGGTGTCCTTCAAGAAGCCGCCCCCAAACCCACCTAAAAAACTGCAGCCACACAGGCCACAGAACAGGGGGTCGGGAAATGTGAGAGGCCGGGCTGCTCGGGGTGGGCAGACTCACAACAAGGCCAAACCCCACTCATCCCAGTATCAAGACAGGAAGTTACCACCATTCAGGCAGAACCAGGGAGGCTCTCGTCGTCAGACCAGAGGAGGCCCCTCCCAACAATTCCACCACTGAGAATGACTGAAGCATCGCCTTCAGTACACGCTGCCTCACAGGTAATATGTCCTCCATTCGGAGGCAGTTTACGTGAATGTTGGTCTAATTGGAAATATATTACTGATAATAATATAATTTTATCCTGGTTACGGGGCTATGAAATTTCCTTCACCTCCACCCCCACTCCGCACCCTCATTCATTGTCTAATTTGCAGGAAAAGGGTAATGTTGAGACTCTAAAGCTAATAGTGGGGAGGTTGTTGAATCAGAGGGTTATAGAAACATGCGAGCCTCACCCAAATCAGGTGGTCTCACCCATATTTTTGGTAGATAAACCTTCAGGGGAAAAGCGTTTCATTTTAAATTTAAAACATTTAAATAAATTCATTGATGCCCCTCACTTCAAGTTGGAGGACCATCGCACGATGCGTGATCTCATTACTCCCAATTGTTATGGTGCAACGGTCGATCTTAAAGACGCCTATTATACATGTCCCATTGCAGAAGACTCTAGAATTTACCTTCGTTTCAGGCAACAGGGACAGTTACTTCAATTTACTTCCCTTCCTATGGGGATGTCAGTATCACCATGGATATTTACAAAATTGATGCGTCCTGTGGTACAGTATTTACGATCTAGGGGGGTCAAGCTAGTTAACTACCTGGATGATTTCGGAGTGCTGGGGAGATCACGACAAGAATGTGTACAGAATGTGAACCAGCTGGTACAGCTTCTAAAATTTTTAGGATTCGTGATAAATGAAGAAAAATCTAAATTGGTACCGTCTCAAAGCTTTACCTTTCTGGGCTTTGTGTTTAACACAGCTGAAATGACTATTGCTCTTCCCTCTGATAAGCGTAGGCGTATACAGTCTATGTTATATTGTTTCAGAGAAACATCATCATGTTCTATACGCCATTTAGCGAAGCTAATAGGTACTTTGGTGGCAGCATGCCCTGCCACACCTTACGGGAAGTTATACACGATGCATTTAGAGGCAATAAAAGTCCAACTCCTGGCTGACAATGAGGGGAATTTTGAGGCAAAAATATACCTACCTCAGTGTATTTTACCTGACTTAACTTGGTGGTACGACAATATCATGTCAATTTCCAAACGTTTACACAATGATGATTATTCCATTACCCTGACAACAGACTCATCATTGTCAGGATGGGGAGCCTCTGATGGAGAGACCAGGGTACATGGGTGGTGGTCTTTAGAGGAAGCCACTTGGCATATAAATGTGTTAGAGCTGAGAGCGGTTGAGTTGGCCCTGCAACATTTTTGTAAGGATATTTCAGACGCACGAATCCTGATAAGAGCCGATAACACAACGGCAATCGCCTGTATCAATAGACAAGGTTCCATGCGGTCTGCTGTATTGTATGAAATTACAAAGAGGATTTGGAATTGGTGTGAAGCCAGAGAAATCTTCATTTTTGCATCGTACATAGCTTCAAGTGATAATGTTGTGGCAGATGAATGTTCTCGCATCATGCCAGGAGAGACTGAGTGGTCTCTAAATTACAGGGTTTTTGATGAGATTTCGAAACATTTTGGCTCGCCAAACATTGATTTGTTTGCATCGGCAGCCAATACTAAATGTAACAATTTTTTTTCATGGCACCCAGACCCTAGGTCAGTGGGCGTCGATGCCTTCACACATTCATGGTCTGACATATATTTTTACGCTTTTCCTCCTTTTTCCCTTATTCTAAGAGTTTTACGAAAAGTGATATCAGACGAGGCAGAAGGAATTTTGATAGTCCCAGACTGGCCCACACAACCGTGGTTCCCAGTATTTGTTGAATTGTTATGTGGGGACCCTCTTTATTTTGGTCCTAATGACGAACTTTTACGTCTACCTTTCAGGAGCATTCCTCATCCACAATCGCAAACACTAATTTTGATAGCAGGGAAATTGTCCGCCAAGCGTTCATGAGGAGGGGAATCTCGGACGCTGCGACAGACACAATGTTATCAGCATTGTCAGCCTCAACTTATGCTCAGTACCAAGCATGTTTTCGTAAGTGGTGGCATTTTTGTGATGAATTATCTTTCGATGCTTGGGATCCCAAGCCCTTGCAAGTTATTCATTTTCTACAAAAAGTGCTGGAGACAGATCAGGTCTCATACTCAACCCTTAATACATATAGATCAGCCTTATCCCTGATTGCCACACAACCTTTGGGATCTAATCCACTAATTGCCAGGTTTCTGAAAGGGGTGGCCATTTTGCGCCCACCAGCGGCCAAATATAACAAAACATGGGACCCCCATACAGTTTTAAGATGGCTAGAAAAACCAGTCTCAGGGTTACAAAATATAGCATCAAAATTGATAATTTTACTCCTTTTGGCAACTGGTCAGCGCCTCCAAACTATAACAGCTATCCAAGTACATGAGGTACTTATTGACCCAGATACCGGGTTAAAGATTTCTATTTCTGCCAAACTTAAAACCACAGCACCTTACAAAGAACAACCATGCATCGAGATACCATTTTTTCCACAACGACCCCTCCTATGTGTCACAACCATTATGCAACAATATCTTTCATTGTCAGCACCTCTAAGATCCCCCACAACGACTGCCCTGTTTATAATAGCTCGAGAGCCCTATACAGCGGCTTCTCGCCAAACAGTATCCAAGTGGGTAGGGGTCATTTTACAGGAAGCAGGGATAAACAAACTGTTCAAACCCCACTCTACGAGACATGCAGCAGTGTCAGCAGCCGCCAGGGCGGGGGCGTCTCTAGACACCATTTTCAAATCAGCAGGATGGACAGAAAAATCAAAAGTTTTCGCACGATTTTACAACAGGCCGCTTACACAGCCTACCACCCTGTTTTCACATATCTTTCCGAGAACGCCCACTTCCCTGTAGTAACAGACCCTTTTCCTTGTTTTTTACAGGTCACTTTCAGGGGGTGAACATTTTTAAGAATAAGGTACCGGTATGTCAACTTTACATCAGTGATATTTACTGCAGGATGACACCAGGAGAACATCCATTTATTTTGTTTTAAAAAACTTTGTATACCTTCATTTGATTAAAACATTTTGTTTCAGTTGCTTTTGGACAAGAAGTTGTTTTGTATGTTAGAACCCTTCACACTCTTCTTTCTATGATCATGAGATCATAATTTTCTGGTTATAATTCTTTTCTTGCGGCATCAGTCTGTAAGTAATTTACACTATGATAAAGCAATTTACCATAAATTTGTCTTCTCTCCTTCCTCCTTGTTGTCGGTTTTGGAGGGGGGGGGGTATAGATCTGACAGTACGAAGATCACAGGGATAGAGTACAAGCTCGAGGACCCTTAGACCCCAATACCCAGAAGTTTGATTCTTCTTGAGGGGTGGTCTTTTCTTGGCCAGCCGCTCCAGTAGTGAGTTTCTTTCAACAGCTACCACGTTAATGTCCCAAAGTGCCCAGAGGGATATAATTTATGAATAAACGAACTTGTGAAGTTCATTAATAATTATATCCTGAAGGGCACTTTGGGACATTAAGGCCCACCCATTATACCCTGCCCTATTTTCTGGAGGACTGGTGCGGCTGGGGAAGGTCTTTCAACTAGTGAGCAGGGTTACCCGCGGGGAGAGGAAGCGGAAGACGGTCGGAGTTGATGCCTGGCCCTAAGAAGTGGAGGCCCCCAGAGGCCGATATCCTTTTCTTTTTTGAAATTCAACGCGATTTCGCGCGTTTTTTCGAAAAGAGGTAGGTACCTACCTACCTAATCTTCCAAATTTCGAGAAGTGAAGTCTAATCCTAAACCTACTTCCACGTTAATGTCCCAAAGTGCCCTTCAGGATATAATTATTAATGAACTTCACAAGTTCGTTTATTCATAAATTAAATTGATCTAAACATGTAAGGTTCGAACTTCTATTGTTTTGAATAAACCCACTTTTTATTTTAAAAGCGTGAATATTGATAATTAATTAATGTGCTACCTCAAAAGGTAAATAATAGATATTTAAAAACTTGATAACTTCCTTGAACAATTCACTTCACTTCATTCAATTCATCTTGATAACTTTTGAAGTTGTTTCAGATAGGTACCTACCTAACTAATAACGTAGGTACGTACATATGAATAACTAATAATTCGAAAAGTAACTATACCTATTGCAGAGTTGGCAAGTGAAAAATAATAGAAACTTAGTAGAAAGTGGTTCGAAACCATGAGATCTTGAAGTGTGCTTATGTTAAAAATTATTATCATTATTATAATACTTAAAATAGAACTTTTGGTTTGGTTTCCTGGTCTGATACAGTTCGAAGATATATGGCGGCTTCTACAGGTTTGTCAGTTAGATCATCTTCAGGAATGAGAGGAGAAGAAGCGATGGCGAGCCAGGATCCATCACCACTGAAGTTAACGGAGGTGATTGACATAGGGTATCTGAAAGCGAAGAACTGATAAGATGAAACAGCAACGGGAACTTATATAAGTCATAACCGATAGGAGTGACAAGGTATATTTCGAACTACAATTTATTATAGTCGGTCAATAGACCTATCCCATTGTAAAGGTAGCAATACAGTCATGTTGTGCCAGATTTTTGTGAACTTGTTAGTTTATTCCAATAAACAAGATATGAATCTGACCAAAGAGCAGAGAGGGGAGAGAGCAACCCTGGAAAGGGGAGGTCCTCAATGGGGGGCAAGACATAAATACCTCTGCTCAATGGCTAAAAATTCATTCTCATCAGTCTATCTGATACAAACAATGGAGAACTTTCATCTGTTGAAATTTCACAGTTTTGATCCCTGATTTGGATTCAAGACACTTGAAAACCGCCCCCTAGAATTTTCAGCTCAAAAGACTGATCAGTTTGGCCAGTAAACGGGTAGGAAGATCATGCGAGATATAGTAGAGCAAGGGAGCAGAGGGTTCCCCCATGCAATGGGGGCTGTGACATCATCATGCAAATGGATTTCAAGAGTCGGTTTACTGCTTAGATACCCATCATGAAGCACCTTTTTGGAAAGCTCTCGTTCAGATCTTTGTATTGAACAAATAAAAAATAATCATGAAAATTCCCCATTGGCCTTCTCTTTACAATACCTTCAAACCTCAAATCAAGTTCGGTATCATTATTTTACTCTATAGTATCTTTGAGCCAGCCAACTCATTTTGTTCATCATTACAAGTTCAGTTCATTCATTTAGCTTTTCTACATTTTCTCACAGCTATGGTAGGTATTTCCAAATCCGGCGCCAAGGTAGTTTGAGCCACTGGCTTACAGTCCGGCAATTCGGTAGAGCCACGGGCTTACAGTCCGGCAATTCAAATCCAATCAAATACTTTTTTATTGTAGGGCCCAAAATGGGAATAACAATAGTCAAAAATACATAAGTAGGTAGGTACGTCATTAACAAGATAATACTAAACAGAAGATAAAAAATATATAGGTAATTATTTTACTAACAGAAACTGTCAACAAGTCAATATACTCGTAATAACAAAACTGGCATAAAAAACATACAAAAGCAACAGTAATACATTTTCTTCTGCAATGCAATCACCCAATGGAGTTACCCATCCAGCAATAAACTAAACTAAAATTAAGCATCATCGAGTACTGGTGTAAATATTCCTCGGCATGCTAGTCAATAAAATTTAAATTAAAAAACTCAGATACGTCATAAAGTTCGGCTTCAACCAGGATACATTTTAATTTTCTCAAGAAAGCCTTGTCCGGCGATTTTTTAAATGAAATTGGTAGTCTGTTAAAGAAACGGATTCCGTTTTGCAGGGGATCGTCACGTAGAGACGTACAAAAGGGGGGCATAATAGGTTAGATGAACGCGTACTATAGTTATGATGATGCTGGTTACTATTGATTAAGGTCATCTTACTCTTTACAAACTTTAAGCACTCCAATACATATAGTGAGGGAACAGTTGAACAATTCAATTTCTTAAAGTAACCTCTACAACTTTCTCGGTAACCAAGACCAAAGATAATTCTAACAGCTGCCTTCTGCAGTCTGAATATAGAGAGAACACCACCAGAACTGCCCCACAAGATCACACTATAAGACACTCGGCTCATGAATAGTGCGTACAACACAGCACGCAGAACCGGCAACGACACTGAACCAGAAAGGCGGCGGAGGGCGAAATTGCAAGAAGCCAAACGCGATGAAAGATGATCCAGATGATGTGCCCAGGAGAGTCGATTATCGATTCTGAAACCCAGGAAGCTTACAGGATTCTCCAGGCTGCCATTCAAACAAAATTTTATTTCTTGCGTCTTGTCAACATTCAATTTTAGCGAGTTTGAAGAGCACCAGGATCTGATCAAGACACCCGAAGACTGCAAACCAGCTGCAAGATTCACCTCGTCAGAACCAGATTCCATTCGGTAGAGCCACGGTCTTATAGTCCGGCTATCAGGAAATTAGAGCTACGGTCTAATGACCAGCTATTTGGTAGGAGGCTACAATAAAACCAGAGTTGACCACAGAGGATTCTTGTCCAGTTGGGGCTTAGTTAGTTCAAATGATCCACTCACATTAAAACTTCAAAATTTGAAGTCAATAGGTAGTCATTTCACACCACAAGTAGCCACAACAAGTCAGGTTTAGCTAATGGTAGCTGCTACAATGTCAATTATACAGTTTTCCCAGGTTAGAGTACTGTTTCAAAACCCAGTTCGTCTGCTATTTTTGCTGCTACACTTCATGATTCAGTAATGGTAAAGGACTGTGACCGAGCTTTTCACCCCTACATTTCCTCCCAATAGTTAGTAGAATGGCTTTCAGAGGCCATTAGGGCCAACAACTTCCAGAACTTTTATGCCGTCCTTTGTGGCCTTGGTAAGGTGTTCTAGAGGTTTCCCTATGGGACAGTGCCTATTGAGCACTACCCGTACCATGTAGGTGTCCTTGGACATTGTGAGGGGTGATGAGGGAAAAGTATCATGGAGTTACTCGTGTATATCCAGTGCTTCGCAGTATCAAGGTTCTATCTTTAACTGGTGGTCATTCTATAAAGACACTTTTCCATCCCTCTCCCCTCTCCTTCTTCCTGACTCTCTGAGTCTGATGTTGGGTAAATCTTTGTGCACAAATATTTAATTTATTTTTTGTTTTATTTAATGGTGTACCCCCTCACTCTTCGTGAAGAGTGATAAAATCACTCAGAGCTGATGACGTCTTATGAAAACATTCGTAAGACAGGGTCAGCTGGATTTCTGTCTAGCATCGAGAGTGTTGACATGTATCAGCAACCTACCGATTTCACTGAGGAATGAAGGAGAAGAAAACCTCATATGTACGACAGTGTACGACACAATCAGAATATGAATACATCACGACTTTTTGATATTTTAATAAAATACAAACCCAAAACTCTTACGTCCGTAAATTAGATATCGAGAGCTGATACTTAGAACATATTTTAACTAACCGTTAAGGAGTGTCAACCCTTTGGCAAGGTGCGGATTTTTTTTTTTTTTTTTTTTTTTCCCCCTCGGATTACCATGTGTTTAAAAGAAGAGAGAGTAGTCTGACTTTGATATAATTCAAGATCTCCCATCGATCATACTCATCCTGAACCCTACCCTTACTACATGTTTGATGACTGAAATGGTTACCTATGAAACTGGCAAAGCCTCTTCTTGTTGTATCCATCCCATATGTTGACAAAGCCATCAGATCCTCCAGATGCAAAGGTGTTGTAATTCGGATGGAAACTTAGAGTGTTGACAGGGTAGATTTTCTCAATACCGTCCTCTTTCAGCCTGTGGCATTTGAAGGCGTACTTCTTCTTCTGCACCTCGGGGCTGCTGTCCAAATACTCAAAAGCCACTCGGCCCTCGATACTGCTCAGCACAAACCCTTACATATCAAACAATCCTCCAGATTAGTACCGAAATAATAATACTGTGTATGTCTTTATTCAAGCTTTTTGCATTGAAATTAAAGATTATTTCAAAGGATTCATCATAGAAGAGAAAAGGAAGACTAAAATTACACAAAAAAAAAAAAAAAAAAAAAAAACTCAGTTCTCAGTCGGGTGAACTACCTTAGAATTTCAGGTTTCCAACGGTATAACCAATTTCTATTTTTCTTCGCTAATTAGAGGAGTGTATTGTATAGAGGGGATGTTAGTATGTTGAAAAACAAGGTATTTTCTAACAAATCGACAGTTTTTGTGAAAAATGACCTTCTAAAAAACCCGCCCCTTCGGGCCTCGCCAGGGGGGGTTCGTCCCCTTGGAACCCCAGGTTGCTTTCCGCTTTGAGCCTTCGGCTAAAATTCTAAGACATGGAACATGCTTTCTTCTCGCTATAACTACGACATAAATATTTTACTAATTAAAATTTGAAGGAAGTATCTAGGTAGGTAATTTTCTGTTATGGTGCGCGTCTACAATTACTATAACAAAGGTTTCTGAACGAAGAAATTGAAACTGAAGAACTTAGCGGACTTTATAAATATATAATTCCGAACGGTCTTTATATATAATTCCGAATCAGCACGGCCCCAAGTTTGTTGCAAAAGTGTCGGTAAGTAAGAAACGTAGTGATGGGGTCTTTTCTGATCAGCTGAGTGAGCTAAATTCTTTCCTGTTCACTGTAGGAAGTTGAAATTTGATAGGGAGACTCTCTGGGACATTAAGAGACGAGTGAAGTGATGGGGTCTTTTCTGATCAGCTGAGTGAGCTAAATCCTTTCCTGTTCACTGTAGGAAGTTGAAATTTGATAGGGAGACTCTCTAGATTAGGGCTTTCCAAGCCCTAACAGGCCTCTAGTTCATTTATAACACAAATTAATATAAAACTACGACATAAATACCAAGAACAAGTTCGAAAGAAATGCGTGATAAATCGAGAGCTTTCCAAAGAATAGAGAACGATTCTTGTCCGATGACAAAAATTGAGCAATCGCTTGGTTGTACTTGAAAATCATAAGAAAATTTCGTGACAATCTCGCGTAACGTTTTCGGGCAGTTAGCTCAAGGCTAAAGCATGTTCCCTGCTAAAATTGAGTTTGGGACCAGTTTCTACGAGTTTTTTTCACGCTGAATCGAATGGTAACACTTAAAGATCACCCCAATTCCGTTATAACGGAGTTTTACACTTTAACTAACTAGTTTTACTTTTATAAACTCATAAAATTGACCATAACAAATTAACTAAAAATTCGTTAGTTAAAAGTGTAAAACTCTGTTATAACAGAGGATATCTGCAAGGGTTACTATTCGATTCAGCGCAAAAAAAATACGTAGAAACTGGCTCGAATTTTTTTTAAAAGGGTAATTTTTCACAAAAACCGTCGATTTAATAGAAAATGCAATGTTTTTCAACTTAAGGCATACTTTTCTCCTCTAATTAGCTAAGTGGGAAAAAAAGAAGATTATTCCGTTGGAAAGCTAAAATTCTAAGGTAGTTTTCCTGAAGATGGGGATTCAAAAGCACTACAATAAAAAAGTGAATAAGCGGTTCCAAAACAGTGAAATTTTGGCAAGTTCTCAAAATTATGACTTTGATCTCATTTGTCAGCTATTGGAGCTGCTCAAAAATTCTTGTTTCGGCATCAGGGAGATAGGAAATTTAACGCTCTTTTCAACAGTGTAATTAAATTTTAATTTACTCATAAAATTAAGAGAGTTATGACCATTTTAGAGACATAAGGTCAAAAACACGAAAAAAATCTTAAAAGTGAAACTACTCGGAAACGAAGCCTCTAAATCTAAAAAAAAAAATCTAGGAGGCATTTTTTGTTGCAAATTGGTTGTAAAATCGATCCCGGAACTTTGGCGAGTCGTGTCTGATACACCATGTATATATAAATACCAAAAACCTGGAAAGTCATAAATCTTACCAAGTTTGTTAGGGAAAGCTTTTATACATCTGGTTTGATATTTTAGGCTGGATTCCCTCCTCTGCAAAATATACGAGGGGTTCCGCATGTCCCAAACTGCGACTTTTCTTCCAGCTGTTCCAACGATGAATTTTTCGCCATTGCCAATAAGTGCTAAGGCGTAAACCTGAAAAACATATCACATAACTTATTCATCTTTCAAATACGCTGTCCTATTCTAACAATTACATCTACCTACCTTTTCAATCGTGAGATAAGTGCAGTGTATTAATGCTATAATGTACATAGTATGAAGTGTGAATAAATAATGGTATTCTAGGTAAGTACATGAGTCAAGGTTGATGTATCAGAAACGAAGTGCAGTTTATTTTGTCTTGCTTCTAATGATTATATTGATTCCGAGGTTACATATGAACACAGGCTGCTCTGACGTTGAATCTGAAGTGACAACCTAAGTACTTCAATACTGTACAACAGGCAAAATCCTGTTTATACAAGGTGGTCCACGGGAACCTGACATTTTTCGAATGAGTATTACTCGACAGTAGGTGGAGTGGGGTCATCGGAAGGGTCCCGTTCGAACCGTGGGGATGTGCCATTTAGTGTACAACATGACTGAGTGGAGTGTGAGGCATCGCATGTTCGCATTCGAAGCTTTTATCAAAAATGGTGAATCAGTGGTGGTGACGCAGGGTCTGTTTCGGCGTGAATTCAATATTGGCCGTATTGGAGCTGTCCCAAGCCGTAACACGATTCTGAAGTGGGTCAACGACCTTTGGACAACTGGAAATGTGATGAAAAAGAAGCCACCAGGACCTACTTGCACGGCATGGACCCCTGAAAGTGTGGAGAGGGTGAGGCAGGCGTTGCTAACAGCGAAAAACAAGCTCAAGCATTGAGCGTAAGTCGTTCCACAGTTCGTCGTATTGTCAAACATGACCTCAGATTCCACCCATACAAATTGGCAATTGTCCAGCAGCTGAAACCAACTGACTTTCCACAACGCAATGATTTTTGTTTGTCTATGCTCTCAATGCTTGAAGTTAACGAAGATGCTGTACTGTTTATGAGTGATGAAGCTCATTTCCATTTGAACGGTTTTGTCAATCGGCAAAATTGTCGTTATTATGCTAAGGAAAACCCTCAGCAACGGCCCTTACATAGTCCGAAAGTGACGGTTTGGTGTGCAGTATCGTCCAAATGTGTGATTAGTCCATATTTTTTTGAGGAAAACTGCAACACAGTGACTGTGACTGCAGCCCGTTATGTTGAGATGATAAACATCTTCCTGAGACCTGAGTTACGCAGAATGGGGCAACCCCTCACACAGCTAAAGCAACGATGGACAAATTGCGAATAATGTTCCCAGAGCGCTTGATCTCACGGTTGGGGGACATGCCCTGGCTCCAAGGTCACCTGGTTTGACAACCTGTGACTTTATTCTGTGGGGTTTCCTCAAATCTCGTGTCTACGAAAACAAACCGAGAACGTTAGGCGAGCTGAAGGAAGCGATTCGAGCATAAGTCCACGCGATTGACACACCCTTATTGGAGCGCGTCCACCATGAGTTTATGAACAGACTTTCAACATGTAACGAGCAAGACGGTCACCACATGAGAGATGTTATTTTCAAGGTTTGATTTCTTAAATGGCATAGTACTGGCTGTAAGAATATGAAAAAATAAATTTCTTATGTTGAAAAACAAATGTGTGCTACTCATTTAAAAACCGTCAGGTTCCCGGGGACCACCCTGTAATTACTAATGAACAATCAAGCTTCCAGAGATACCTAGCAACATACTATGATAATATCCAACTAAATAATCACGTCAAGAATGTGAATACATTCGGAATGGTCATGCCAATGATGGAAATTAATTGTTACTGATTTGTGTAAAATATTCACAATACCTTGTCAGGCTGTGTAAGTGTTCGAACACAAGGTTTACTGCGTGGATCCCACATCTTTACTGTACAGTCCCAACTTCCAGTGAGGAGGAGACCACTATCTGCAGCGAATTCGGTGGCCTTGACTGCTTTCTCATGTTCACCGATCACCTGTAGGAACAGGATTTCAGTAAGATAGAGGGTAAGTATAGTGCAAGTATATTGAATTTCATATATAGAGAGGTAGAAGACCTCTGTTAGTCGTACACAAAGAGTAGTACGGTGAGGCTCGCACAGGAACAGAATCGTTTAATGTCTAATTCAACTTGCTATGCAATGTGGATGTTTGGCCATCCATAATTGGTCAAGTCCGAGACGCAGAGCCCAAAACCATACCTTTAAACTTGACCCAAGTTTATAGTACCTATTGATGATGCTGTGATAGTACCGATGATGCTGTTCTACTTGTAGAACCTGATGAGGCCCATGGAGGCGAAACTAGTTATATAATCAAAGATTGAAAAATGAACACAACACGATTTTTTGGAAGAATCCGACTAACTTCCACCCTCACCTCATACTTCATTACTTATTATGCGCAAGGCACTTAATTTCATGTGAGTGGCCCCTAACTACATTTTGAGATCCAAGTTCCCCGACTCATAGTGAGCTTATGACATATTGATTAGCATTTGATTTTGCTCACTGTAGCAAATCCCATATGGGCTTCTGAATCACCCAAAATAGTGCAAGCACTCTCCTTTAGTGCTTTCGTAAGCCATCTGACTTGAGGAAGGATGTTGCATGTTGCATGTTAGAATGTTCAATAGTTAACCTATATGGGAGAGAGTTGGCTATTTGATACAACGAAATTCTAGGAAATGAATTGATAGCTTTAAGCAAGACAAGTGGTTTGTAAAATATTATTAACAACATGAACGAGGAACTGCAATTAACTTACAGTTTGAATACAAGTGTAAAAATCAGTCATTTTAATTTTTCCATCAACGCTTCCACTGAAGGAATGAACCTTGTCCTGGAAACAGGAGTCAAGCACAGGGCATCCGTCGTGGTCATATGACGTCTTCACCCGATCGGAATGAATGTCAAAGAGACTGACGTAAGAGTCCCAAGATGAAACCAACAGATATTGGTTTGAATCGGGGCTGAATCTAACTGAAGAAATTGTATCACCTGAGATAGAAAAGGGGAGAATTATAGAAAATAGGAAATATGTTCGTATATAAATATGGACTAGATGGTATGGTATTCGGTGTGAACTCACTGGAGTTGAAAGACAGCTTGACTTCACCTCGAGTGGAAAAAATAGAATCTCTCGAGTCAAGCCTGTAACAGATACGAATTAAATCACTCACGTTGGAAAATGGGATTTCAATAACAAATATAACTGTAAATGATAACATAAAGGTTTATTATTTCAGTATTAGATAGCTCTTCTATTCAGAGCAATGATCCATAGAGAATTATTAAACCTTTCAGTGCGTCACTTCTGGGGCTGGTGAGCTTTCCCTCACTGAAATTTTTATTCTTCAATAAGTTCCACATACGGGTGCAGATTATTGCTTAAAAATGTAATAATATCTATCAAAACGCAAAAAATAATAAAATTAAAATAAATAAAAATTGTTTACAATGATTTCATATGACAACCTCCACAGCAAGTAAGAATTGAGTTATGCAAGCCTGCATCACTATGGTGCTACATGACATCAATCAGTGAGCGGGAAGATGAGCTTCTTGAAAGGGAAGGTATTTCCTCATTATGGCTTCATATCTAATTCGGATTGAGCGCCTTTCAAAACCCCTACTACCAATTTTCAGTTAAAAATCTATTTGGGTGGGCGGTGAGGCACACTTTAAATTGTGGTCGTCTGGTGCCTGAGGAACTCCCATGTACCACTTTTTCCCGAAAGCCAGGGTCTCGCTATGTTATTTGGAACAATTAATTCGTTCCCCGCACCATCAACCACATCAATACTCGTCAAAAATGAGAATTTTATTATTAATAAATGAATGATTATAATAAAGAGACACACAAAACTAAAACCGGAAAAAATCAGAAAAACTGTCCACCACGACTGCTCTTATAGGTAACAAAAGAAGGGCAAACCGGTAGGGTCCTTGTTTACATGTTGCGCTCTACCTAATGCTTCACACGTTTGGAGCCGCATTAAAAGCATCGATTCGGTTCATTTTAAATCCTCAATATAAAGAAACCAAATCACAAGTAACATAGGTAAACAAAATCAACAATTTTTTCGAAAAATTTATTCTTTCGCTCTACCTAATGCTTCACACGTTTGGAGCCGCATTAAAAGCATCGATTCGGTTCATTTTAAATCCTCAATATAAAGAAACCAAATCACAAGTAACATAGGTAAACAAAATCAACAATTTTTTCGAAAAATTTATTCTTTTCGAAAAATTTATTCCATCATCAGTCTTTTTGCCTAGGTGGTTTGGGGGGCTGGGGAGGGGGGGGGGGGGTGGAATGCTTTACCCACTGACAACGAGGCTGGGCTTTGTTGTCCTTTGTATCAGGCTCACCACATAGTGGCATAACCACTAAAACACCCATCCCCTCCCCTCTTCTCATAGAGAACTGTCCCAGGACTATTTTTTTGTAATACTTCAGGACAGCTCTCTTGATAGCCTCTTATTCTGGCTTTCCTTCTATTCTGTTTCCCATTCTCTGTTCGTCTCTTTGGCTTTCAGGACTGTTACCTATCACATATCCCACCGCAGCTTCCCAGTTTCCTCTATACTTACTCATCCATCTTTCCTATAGGTACCTAATCGTTTTGGGGTCCATTTCGCCTATCTCTTCTCTTAACGCATTTTGAAGGGTTTCCCATTGTGGACACTAATACAGTAATACGTGTTAGTTAATAATTACTCACGGCCCTCCAAACCATTCTACTGACAAAAAAAAAACCTTTTTTCATAAATGACATCCGCACTGAAAAGGTTCTATGGTACATTATTAAGATGGCCTCCCTGAGGCTGAAATGGAATGTCTCTTGGCGGACAACTCCCCACTGAAGTCATACTAATACATTGGAATTGATACAAGAACCACTACTCGACATGGTGGCCGACATCATGTCCAAAACTATCTCCCAACCCCATCTCTACACATCAATCATCACAAGAGTGGGGCTATGGGAGAACAAATGCTGATCCAACGACATCATCTGGTTCACAGATGGGTCAAAAATAGAAGCAGGAACTGGCGCAGGAATACATGGAGCCAAACCCAGGTGAAACACCTCGTTTCCACTTGTACAGCACACCTCTGTATTCCTGGAAGAAATTGTGGCAATCGAGGCAGCAGCTGCAGAGTCTTAGGAGGGGGCATAAAAAAGCCCACATCCGCATCCTCTCTGACAGTCAAGCGTTGATAAAAGCACTAACGGCTCCAACCATCTCATCCCGAATGGTATGGTGCTGCATGCTAACCCTCAACAACCTAGCCAAACATAACCGGGTTCGCCTGGAGTATGCCGGGCATAGAGGCATTATTGGTAATGAAAAGGCTGATGAGCTCGCGAGAAGGGGCTCCTATACCCCATTCGTAGGGCCTGAGCCATCAGTCGGTTTACCAAAAACTACCTTCAGAAGAATCATAAACATGTGGGTCAACCAAAAAACCACTAAAAGATGGTCCAATATTGAAGGACACGTAAACTTATGGTGGCTGAACCCAACACCAAAATTACTGAAGGGCTACTTAGGAAAAACCGTAGGGAACTAAAAACAATCGTTGGCCTTGTAACCGGCTTCGCACCCCTACGATTCCACCTACATCACATAGGGGTCACACAAAGCTCAACCCTGTGCAGACTATGTGAGGTGACTGATGAAACGGCATCCCACATAATCTTTGAGTGCCTTGCACTCACCCATCACAGAATTGAACACTTTGGGGCCCAAACCCCTATGAGCTCTATTCAGAGCGAACATTAATCAAAGGCCTCCCACCTCTCATCAGAGGGGGTGAGTCTCTTCGATTAAACAAGAAACTCTCAGGAAAGCACAATAAGCCAACAGGCTTCTGTGCTGGCGCTCAAAACCCCCGCCCTGAGAGTTTTTCTATCTACATCTACATTATTTAGATACCTATAACTACAAAAACGGAGGCACTATTTGAAAGAAAATTAACGAAATTAAATAAAACTGAAGGTACCAAACAAGAGCTACCAACATCAATATCTATGTACTACGGAACACCATACTCTTAGGGCCAGTTCCACCAATGGGAGTTACCTCTCGAGTCTTGTAACACCACATCAGATCTAGACAACAACAGTAGTGAGTTTTCGCAACGCTGAGTCGTATTCGAGTGGGAGGAACTACAAATAGAAACAGAGCATTGCGCATGCGCGAAAAATGCTAACTGTTAGCGGTCTATTCGTTGAATCTTCCCGATTTCGTTAGAGGGTATTCGGGTACATGTGTCCGGATGTCATCCAACTAATTTTGTTAAAATAGGTAACCATTGCACCAGCCAAACCTGAAATTGGTTGTTATAGACGAAGCTCCGATACTGATAGATCGATTTTGATGAAATGGGTAGGGGTTGTGTGCCACATTACAGAGAAAATAGACACATGACAGAAACTGGCTGTATTAGCAGGTATCCACATCTTCAATAATAATGAAACGTAATTGGCCAAGGGAAAAAAGTGTAAAATATCGTACATATGTAGGAAATCGGGTACAGGTAGGTAGGTAGGTACATGTTTATAATATAGGTATGTACATCTTGATCGTTGATTATGTTCAAGTTCCCGAATGAGATTCTCCTGACCAAAGGCGAATTTCGATGTTGCCTTAACAACTACCTACCTTTCCAAGATCCCTTCCTTCTTCTACTACATCTATTTCTAGAGAAAAAATTAAACCACAGATAAAATTGTTGCTAATTTGTATTAAGACTAACTCATTGTTTCTTCATTATCGTGACAAAATAGGAAGTCATAAATTTCGGAGATATGGCGGGGTTGTGTTATGAAGACAACCAAATGGAAAAACAGGGTTAGTTAGGTACATAACTTTTTGATGGCAAACTGTGAGAAAGTTGCGGAGCAGCGCTAATTCGTGGGTTCACCCACCCTAACAGATGGATTCCGAAATTGATCATTATATTTCAATTTATTCATTTATTTATTTTTCTTTGGTCGATTACAAAGGTTCAATATTGCAAATAATTAATCAAAAAGAACAAGTACTTAAAAACGTTGTCTATTCCCACATATAAAAAGAGTTATAATGTCAGATTTATTTCGAAGGTCTTGGGAATCATCATTAACATACAATACTTAACTGAAAGTTCTAATCCATTTGTAAAAAACTTTCTATGTAAGTTGACAGGGCGCTTAACTCACTCAAACAACAATGCGGGAAACATCGTGAAAGCATTATTGTGAAATCAACAGTAGAAATGAACCTATTAATGGAAAAATCCATTTTTGGTAGGTAGGTATCTAATTAATCAGGCATTTGCCGATCTATCATTTTTAACGATTTGAACCTCTCAAGTAAATACACGAATATTTTGCAATTAGAACAAAATAATTTTGTTGAAAAATGCATGCTCAAACTAATACGTGTTAATTACTTACGGCATTGTAGCTCTTGTAAGCCTTGATATTTGGGAAACACCTGAAAATTAAAAAAGTAGACATATATGAAAACTTTCAGTTACCAACTTAGACTAACTTTCGATACAATGGGGGACTTTCATCAGTTGGAATATCACACTTTTGACCTCAGATTCAGATTCAGCACACTTGAAAACCCCATGGTAGCAATTTTAAGCTCAAAAGCATGTTTAGTTTGGCCAATAAACGGGTAAGAGGATCATGCGTGATGTAGTAGTGCAATGAAGAGTACCCCCAGGTGGGCAGAGGCTGTAACGTTATCGTGCAAATGGTATTCAAGAGCCGTTTTACTGGTCAGGCACCCATAATATAGCACCTTTTTGGAACGCTCTCGCTTACTGTTGAGCAATTTAATAAAAACTATGAAAATTCCCCCATATACAGGTGATTAGACAAAAATGTAATTAAAGTGGTGAAGGAAATAAGAGTAATTGGATAAGCATTGTTATGCTGGTTTCAGATGGAGCGGAACGAGCGCGGAAAGACGGAACGCAATCTGATTGGCTGTTGGGACAACAGTTGAGGATGGTGGCTGCCACATTGTCGGAATGGGAGGACGGCAGACATTTTTATACCGTTTCCGCCTTCTGTCGAGCTCCATGCAAGCTCATTGGACAGGAATGTTAATAACCGCAAGTAGAGGTTTCAGATCAGAGAGGATATCAGTAGGAAGGTTATGAATCTGTTGACCAAGGAGACTGCTGCATGTGAACAATCTTTCCGACTCCACTGCCCCTCCACTGGTTTTTCTGTCCTTCGGTCTTTCCGCTTTCCGTGCTTGTTCCATGTGAAACCAGCTTTAGGGTTTGAAGTCAGAGCTTGGTGAAATGTACTGCTGCAATCCTAGAGGACAATCTGGTTACCCACAGCCCCCGTAGGCCCTGAATTGAACTATTATATATGTGACAAAGGTTATGGAATGGAGAAATTACTCCTTCCAAGGGTTGAGGGGTTAAACCTGCAACAACCAGAGGGTAAATCTAAAACCTTTCAGCTCCAGGTGGAAGTCAAGTCTTAGGGGCGACAGCTACAAGAATTGGGAAGGAGGCTTCCAAAAAACCCCCCTCACAAGGCACTCCCAAGGCTTTCAAAAACCATAGGGGGGGGGGGGGGGCTGAGTTGGGAACAAGAAGTTGCAAAGGGATAAGGCTAAAAAGGCTAAATGTAATGAGGTATTGGTGAGATTCTAGATAACCCACTATGGGGGAAAGAAGTAATAGGTTTCCTTCCTTGGAAACTGAATTACTTCCCCCTGCGGGACTTTTGAAAATGGAAGCAGTGCCCTGAAAATATAAATATTATGGAATAAAATCCATGCAAATTAAATAATAAGGCAAATGTCTTCGAACCAAATCAACCAATATAATTGAATATAGAGGGGGGATAAAATAGAAAATTAATGTCCTAATTGGCCAGTGAAAACATTTATATAAAACAAGGGGACATTAAGGATTTGTGCTGAAGACGCTGTAACGGAAAATGATGGTCAGTTCTTTTACACTTTTTTTTAAAAGTATATTTATTTATTAGGGTGCAGCACTAATGGGGAAATTGGGCTAAGGAGGAGTTTCCAGCTTCCTAGACCAACTAAAAGAAACATAATGTGTAGGAAGAAATCCATATCTTCAGTTGAGTGGCATCAAGGCCCTATCTTCAAGCCCCAGGCAGCGGACTTTTCTCCTTCACTTTTGAAGCTCTAACTTTTGCTTGTTACAAGAATGCCACACTCTGCCATTGATGCAAATATGATGAAATCCGTACGTGACAATCTGAAGTTGAGACCTCAACATCCCATTTAGAATGGGTAAGTTCACCGGTTTTATTTCATCCCAGTAGCTGAAACATCTCTACAAAAGCTTTTCAAGGAGGTGCAATATGATGACACCTAAATGTAGCAAGATTTATTTTTTCATCTTGTTTTATAGTAGTAATACCTTCCTAAAAGTTTTGTCTTGCAATTTTTCTATTATTTAAATATTTTTGTTGACATATAAATGTCTTGTAATTATTTAGTTATTTTGATGAGGTATGTATTCAAATGTATTATTGACAATTGTCATGCAAAAATTTTGTAACGGCAAATAAAGATTTCATTCATTCATTCATGGGTATATTGGATTTTTGGAACAACATCCGTGCAAAGGAAGCTAAATTATATCATAGGGTAAACGTCCTGGGAAACTGCGGAATACCTCAGGCTCCATCTCCTCTGTGATACAAATTAATTTTCTTTCAAGTTTTCTTTTCCAAAACAATTTGGAATTTTGAACTAAAAATTTGTAGTTGGGAGTTTTTAATGGAACAGAATCCGATCATTAGATCGGAAATTCCGACACACCGAATTCGCCCATTAGACGGAACTGAGAAAACGCTTTTATTGATGCAATTATGATTCAATATGAGACCGTCTAGAGGCTCACCCGCCTGAATGGTGGGAGGGTGGGGGATCACCCACGGCAATGTCCGCCCGGATCACAGCCATCTGGGTCTTCACCCGCACCCACTGGGTCACTTGCAAAAGAGGTTTGGCCCATTTGTCGGCTAGGAAAGTTGCTACCCTCTTCAGGAAGCAGTCATATTCCTTGAGAAGGGAGCCCTCGCAGGATACCACCAAGGGTGTAAACGAGCCTTCTTTTACAAATTGTTTCTGGATTCGAATTGCCACCAACCCCTCACTCTCCATTTCTCAGAAACTGAGCTCCTTGTTTATTAGGCTGGTATTGCAGCAAGAACCCATGTTCGAGAAAGAGTTAAAATCCTTGACAAATGCCAGGAAAACAAAGAGTTTTTCTCGGAGTCTCAGGAAACCGGGGCCAAGCTTGTTAGTATGGAGCTTTTTGAACATGAGAGATGACAAATTTAAGGCGAAGGGGCGGGCCCACAAAGGTATCATGCCCGAGATCTCAGAATGTGCATAGCCGAAAATTGGCTCTGCCCATATTCGAGCCCCCTCTCGACAGTGGGGACATACAATGGCAAAATGGAGGGATTTTAGTAGCAGCATTGCCCAGCAAGCCCTGTTCCCTCTCGGCCGTGAGTCAAGGGCAACCAAGGCTATTAGGAGGATTGAAAATTATTAGGAGTTCGTAACTTTTGAATTTGCAGAAGATTCCATCAGGACGGAATAAAAAATAAAACTAAGGGGACAGCGGTGTGATGAAATCACAAAGAAAACTTTAGAACACTTAGCACAACTCGAAAACTACAAAAGTTTAGTCAATTATGGGCATTTTCACCTAAAAATCTATTTTTCTCACTTATTTATGAATCTTAGAGATCTTCTGGGTGCGTTTCGCAATCGACTCAGCACAGAAAAATACTTCGACTGTGAAACCTCAAATGCCCTATTGTCAAAAAACCAACTTTTCAAAGCATTTTTGGGTCATTATATTGTCAATTTGAACCCGAATTTTTGGATCTATCAGACTGGCTAGACGGCCTGCTCTTTTGCCAAGACGGATGTTTTTGAAGAAAAATTTAAAGCCCATATTTTAAAGGAGTTATCGTCTGAAAAATACACCCTATTAATATGTAAATATTACGTAGGCATTTTAATATCTACATAAATACATATGACATTAGAATCTAGGATTGTGTTCTTTGGTGTATGATAAGGATTTGTAGCCCCCCCCCCCCCCCATTTAAAATTTTGAAGCCATCTAAATAGCTGCTTTTTTTGAAATTCGCTAAAAACGGTGATTCCGAAAAAATCCAAATTTAACAACACAAGGATGGTAATAAAGGGGCTATTTCCTACCTGCCGAATATCGCTGCCGAATTGCGGGTTTTTGAATATCGCACTTTATTTTCAGCATCTGCCGTCTAGTCACAATTCGCAGAACACTTCTTTCTCGCTGCGTGGTGCGGGACAGTCTGCTGTGGGAGCAGTCGCCTGTCTCGCATTCCGCTGCAACGTATACTCCCTGCCGAAATCGGCAGTTAGGACAATGACTGTAGCCAGTCCTGTGTGTTGAGTCGGTGCCGAATACCGCAGCGTAAAATCGTAGCGATATTTGGCAGGTAGGAAATCGCCCCTTAAGGCAAGAAGACAGTTAACAAGCCATATCAAAAAATCAAACAGACAATTTGCGTTAATACAAAGAATTGAAATAAAACCAGAGCTTCGAAAGCTAAGCGCAAGTCTCTAGTACCATTTCTATGTTAACAAGCCGGGCGTCAAGCATAGAATGAAGCTGCTACGGACAGAAGGTAATGTGGTACCATCACGTTGGCAACTCAGGTTAGCCCTCTCCGCCTTCCTCACGGCGAGGCTCTGTGCACGTTCTTAGTTCTTGGGCATTATAGAGGGGTGAGACAGCATCTAATAGAGCATTATAGGCAGCTAACAGGGATGTCATTACTTGGATGGTAGAGGTAGGGTCATCTCCGGGCCGAGAGGAAGTGTGTTCAACTCTATGTTACATACAAGAAAAACTTCCCCAGTCGGAGTTTTGATCAATTGGTCTCGGTGGTGTAGGTTGCTAAAGCGCTTGTCTTTAAAACTAACTTCTACCTCAAAAAGACAGTAAAAGGCATGGTTCGAACTCCGTCGAGGCATCGAATATTTATGGGTTGTTACATTCACAATAGGTAGCAGGGTAGACTCACTCATTCATTGGGACGAGAACTATCACATCACCTACAAAATTTTGTAATCCATGCTCGCCAGCTCTACCTTCATTTACATAATTTAGCATTGACAGCTACAGGTAGGATTTATGGTACTTTTCCGTTATCCCCCCTACCCACCAATCAATTTGTATTCAACGCGCCGCCTTCGTAAGAAGGAATGTTTAGAAACATCGGGCGGGGGTGTTGAAGACAAATTGACTTAGGGGGAGGAGGGGGGGGGGATAAAGGAAAAGTACCGGATTTAGAAGTGCAAAAGGACTCAGGATTTAGAAGTGCAAAAGGACTCTAAAATGCAGTACTTACGCATTCTACGGGACACCACTTGAGACAAAACTTTGTTCCGGTATAGATTCAAGTAGCCTGTATGCTTGGTGACCTGGGTGGCTTTCGTCTCATAGATAAAGGACCATCCTGAACTATTCCATTCTGTAAAATTTATATATTAATACAGGTATATATTACATTTTCTGAGGTTTAGATACCTACCTAGGTAAGTAATACCTAATCACCTAGGAAAAAATGTTAATGTATAATGTCACCGGACTTATCCTTAAGAGGCCCACATGTCCGAACATTGCTAGCCCAACCTCTTATATTATATCCATACTTCACCATGAACCTACTTGCAATGGCATTTGTGATTTCCACAACATGAGGAGTTACAGACAGCAGGAAAGGGGGTGTTGTGTAATTTTGTTTAATTTCGCTACCATGACGCGCTTGATTTGCAGTAGTTTTTGTCGAGGGGTTAATTGCACTCTTGTTAATCTTATGACCACCTAAGGAGGAAGTGATACGTTTTGAGTACATACGTGAGGTACATATGAATAATCTTACTTGGGTGTTATTAAACGTGATAAGTTACTGGACGAGGTTAGTTTGTTACTCTAATATTTTCAGGTTCTTTATCACTCAGTAGTTCAAAGATTTATACGTATTAAATATCAATTTAATGAACGGGTGTACTGGTTCGTCTTGCTGCAGTGAAGACGGAAGACAATAATTTGTATCTATTGTACTGCCAATGCTGCCATAAAATTCAAGTCAAGCGGTAGGTAGGTATTGCCACAAACTCAAACTAGGTTATGTGGACTTGGTTATAAAACAGAGGTGATACCGATGTCCCTTCAAGTACAAGTTACTTCAAACATTTGACAGTTCAGGCATGCTCTTAGCACGAAGAATAGAAGAATACACGCCATGTTATAAGGGTTAACTCAGCCTCAACAGTTTAACCCAAGGTTAACCTACTTATAGTGAGAAAAATGCGGTATGTGTTGAAAACTCTCAACTTAGAATCTACTTTTATAGGAAACAGAAACAGTCAACTACTCAACAGGTGGACTACACTCTTGAAAATTACATTTCGTAGGATCGTCGAACCTATTTGCAACAAACCTCAAACCTACCTACCAAATTATAATGTTAATAAATAATCTGAATATTGTACTTTCCAACTCAATCCGCTTACGTACTACAATTCAAAATTACCTATATGAGGAATCCTTACTAAAATAATACGCACAACAAAACCAAGATGTCAAGACGATTTCTGGTAGACTAATCTCAAATCTTGACAACTTTGACGTAAACAAAATTGTGGACAAAGTGCAGTCATCAGATTAGATGAACGATTCCATGAACTAGTGCACGCATGGACCTAGGAGGGGTTCATGAGTGCATGGAACGAAGACCGGAAGAGCACAGCACGTGAACGAAGACCCTACCAATTTGCTCTCCTTTTTTGCAGTCGTGACAGACACAAGTTGTTTTTGTTGTTGTACATTTTTTGCGTGATTCATTATTGAAATAATTCATTCATTAATAATATTACTAATTCTCATTTTTTACCAGTACCTATTGATGAGATTGATGTTGAGGGGATTGCAACGTATCACCAAGGGGAAAGTCATGTTCGTTAGGTCCTTCGCACCTTAGCGCTCCTAGCGGCGCGGCGGACCTTGTTAGTTTCGATTCGATGGTGCCAAGCTCTGTGGCTATTTTTAACTAGAACTCTCCCTACTGAACCCCCGACAACGCATAAAATATGTTCTCTGGGCCTGAACAAATAAATAAAAGTTCCAGTCATGCAGCATGATCCTTCGAGCGAATTTTCGTAAGTTATCATACTATTATGTTGAATTTTTTTGTAATTTGAGCTTTTTGAGCACAAAGAAATTGATAACTATTATTTGTATGACAAAAAGCTTATTCTAAATAGTAATCTGTTATTCAAAAAGAGATTTAAAATTTTTAGCTTTTTTGCAGTTTTTATGTTTGCATTTTAATGAAATCTAAATACATAGGTACCTACCTACATTTTTCAGCCTAATTTTGTTCAATTTTAAATTCGACAACTTTATTTGAGCAATATATTGTTAAAATTATAAATGTAACGATTTTAAGCAATTTTTAGCCATTTTTCAGCACATTTCTTGAAATTTGACCAATTCAATGAGCTCAAAAAGTGCTGGCCAACCAACTCATCCTTCCATTTGGAAAGCTTGATTTTTTGGCGTATGAACGGAATTTTTATCTGTAGCCTAAAGGAGAGTTATTGTCTGGAATGACACACACACACATACAGTAATGCAGTAGGTACTTAATAATAATACCTACTCTAAATTACTATAAAGCTTAGTATAAAGCTTAGTACTACAATACATATAGGTAACTAAAACTAACTATAACTAATATACGATGTTATAGTTAGTACTCTTTTAAAACAAAAACCTTTTTTCAAGTTCACTCCAACCTAGAATGAGATTGATTGGTAGTCGTCTAAATAATTTTAACTAGGTACCTACGTAGATGTAGAACTCTCAGGGTGGGGTTATTTTGGGCCCCAAGCACCGAAGCCTGGTGGCTTATTGTACTTTTCTGAGAGTTTTGCGTTTAATCAAAGAGATTCAGCCCACTGGTGAGGGATATGAGTCCTTTGATTAATTGTTCGCTTCGAATAGACATCATTGGGGTCTGTACCCCAAAGAGTTCAAATCTGCAGTAGGTGTGTGCAGGGCACTCAAAAATCACGTGGGATATCGTTTTCTATGTCTCCTCGCACAGTCAGAGTTGATTTTCGTGTGGTCCCTATGGGGTGTAGGTGGAAACTTAGGTGTGCAAAGCCGGTTACAAGGCCGACTATTGTTTCAAGTTCTCTATGGTTTTTCCTGAGCAGTCCCTCATTAAGTTTGGTGTTGTGTTCGGCAACCACGAGCTTGCTGTGGACATGTCTCTCAATATTGGACCATCTTCTTGTGGTCTCTTGGTCAACCCACATGTTGATGATCCTTCTGAAGGTAGTTTTTGGTAAGCTACCTGCTGGCTCAGGCCCTATAAAAGGGGTTTCGGAGCCGCTTTTTGAGAGCTCATCCGCCTTTTCATTATCAGTGATATTTTTATGCCCTGGCACCCACTCCAGGCAAACCCGGTTGTGTTTGCTAGGGTGTTGAGGCTTTGCATACAATACCAGACCACCCTAGAAGAAATGGTTGGGGCCATTAATGCTTTTATCGAGGCTTGGCTGTCAGAGAGGATACGGACATGGGCACCATGGTGCCCCCTCCTAATGCTCTCCTCAGCCACAGCCTCGATTGCCACTATTTCTGCCACTAGGAATGAATGAAATAGAAGAAATGGAATGAATGAAATCATCACTTGGTCTCGCTAGTTATCATCATTTCTCAACATTCTCCTCTTAACATGAAGATATGTACCTACCTACTAGAACATTATTTATTGGTTTTAAGAATATGAATGAGTAGATTTTCACGTTGAACCAGTTCAATTTCACCCCACCCATAGATTAACAGTTCTGCAAGTTGAAAACACAACACCTATGTTTAATTTTCGAGTTTATAGTTTCAACAAGTCTGTTTACGCTCCACCATTAGTATAGTAAGCCAGGGTGTGAGCTTGAGTCAAAGAGCTTATGATAGGATAAAGAGGGCATGTGTCTGTTAAACTGTGGGAGCTCATGAAGCCAGTTTTCTCGGAGGGGCGGGCTGCGGTATCATTTTTTGTTACCTTGAGTATTCTCATTGGCCGAGTTCTTAATGGGCATTTTTTGGGGTATTTGCTTGACAAGTGCTCAGTCCAGTTTTGAAAAACGATTTCCTTTCCACAGTCAACCACGATGAATGGTGATGGCTTGACTCTAATATTTTTCAAAACTTCACGCCATTCGTCAGGGGTTTCGGTGTACGTGTGATTTGGTTTCGAGCATTTTTGCCTGGGAAGAAGGGTAGTTGTCGTGACGCGCTGTCTCGACATCTACCCATCTTGCCCAGATGCATGGACAAATATCTTTCTTCACCGGCACTTACGTTTTTCTCCCTTCAGTATCTCACGACAAAAACCTTTTTACGCCGAACCCATTACATGGTCTGTTAGTACTCTTCAACATCTAACAGATGGCGTTTTAATCACATTTTTGACGAAAATTGTCAAAAACCCTTCTTCCCCCTGGACCCTTCAATTGTTTGTACTAAACCATTATTACAGCCGTTTTGCTTGGCTCAAATATCACAGCCTAATAAAAGTGAGATGGATAAGAAAATTTAAATTTTGGCTGCCTTTGACCCACTGTGTAAGTTTTACTAGTAGGTAGGTACCTTTTGACTGATGGATATATGCCTAGGTTCTAATCACTCACACTTGGTTCCAAGCAAAGCAAAGGTAAATTATTGCTCTGTAAAAATGATTAAATTTGCTCCAAATTGAGACGGTTTCCATCTCACTTGGCAGAATGCGTCTAGGTACTCCTACTCTACTCTGTGCCTACGAACCATCGTGGGGTCGAACTTGCTGTTTCTGATTATTTCCAGAGGCAGTTGGGGAGACCTCTAATGCAGGAAGGGGGTCCCTGATGGCTGGATATTACGCACTACATAGTTACACAGGGCTTTCTGAGTCCTCAGGACAAGCTCTGCAGGACACTTGCAGTAGGAAGGCCTCCACACACGTCCTGCACGCCTCCCGTGCAAGAAGAGAGGGAAGTTTTTCGTTCCCCTCACTTCCTGCAGCAGGATCGTGAATGGGCCGCTTAACTGTTATGATGTCAGATTTGATGATGGAGCCCAACCTTTATCATCATTACCACTGAAGTCAACGTGAAAAACCTGAAATGATGTGAAAATCATTGTCAGATGCAATTTTGGAGAAATAATTCCCGGTATTATAAAAAGAAAAAAAAAAAAAAAAAGAAACAAAAAATAGAAAGTGGCATACACAATTTGACTGTGGGGTTTTCGCATCCATGAAATTTGGTGGGTGACACATTCGATTTTCGGGAATGATTCCAAGTTTTGGTATTATATACATCTTAGAAAGAGGCGTAAAAAGTCCCAGTCATGCAGCATGATCGTATGAGTGAACTTTCATAAATTATCGTATTGTGTAATGTTAAATTGTTTTGAAATTTGAGTGCAAGGCAATTGTTACATATTAATTTTATGGCAAAAAATGTATTCAAAATAATAATCTACTATTCAAAGGGTGGTTTGGATTTTTGGCGTTTTTATAGATTTTCAGCAAATAATACTTGATGACATTTAAGTACATTTTCTGCATTATTGAGTAAATTCTTGAATTATACTATAGTTTAAAATACTCTATTTGAGCAATATTCTGCTATAAAATAATTTTAACGGTTTTTAGCCATTTTTTTTTTAAATTTGATCCATTTAATGTGCTCATAAAGTGCTAGCCAACGACCTCATCCTTTTGTTTGGAAAGCTGTTTTTTTTTTTTTTTTTTTTGGCGTAAGAACGGAATTTTTATCTCAATCCTTAGGAGGGTTATCGTCTGGAATGACACATATATAAATAAATACTCACACACACACACACACACACATGCTCAAAGCGGATTTCAATGAAGAATTTTCAAAACTTTTCCGAGGTACTGCAATAGCTTCATTTTCTACGAAAATTCGTTAAAACCGACTGTGGGGTCTATCATCCTTGAAATTTTGCGCGGAATTCGGATTTTTAATTCTATTTGAACTAACACATCCGGTCGCCAATGAGTTCGTAGTTCACTAGATTTATGGATTCAAATTCTTTTTCAAAAGTAAAATGAACCTGGAAAATGTGTGAATCACCCTTACCATGCATAAGAAGTGTTGAAATCTAAGAATCATTCCGAGATTTCTCAATATACATACCTTCATCCTTTATGTCAGCCCACGGGATCTCGCGCTGCCAGTTTTCTTGCTTACTCTCAAACGGCCCATTCACGATCCTGCTGCAGGAGGTTTGGAGTTCAACGAAGTTCCCCTCTTCACTCTCCTGCCTCAGAGAGAGTTCTCCATACATGATCTGTCATTTCCAGCTCAAACCGAAGGTATTCCGTAGTAATCTATTTTCCTAGGTTGGTGGGTGATTAGAACATGGAAAGACTTCCGGCAGCTCCATTCACGCTCGGATCAAACAGGTTGAAAGGGTGGGGGACCCCGGACCGCAGGATGGTCCAATGGGAAACCCATCCGACGAGCTCTGCAGGACACCTGCAGCAGGAAGGCCTCCACACACGTCCTGCACGCCTCACGTGCAAGAAGAGAAGGAAGTTCTTGGTTCCCCTCACTTCCTGCAGCGGGATTGTGAATGGGCCGCTCCAGCAGGACCTTGTGCTCCATGGGATCTCTGCTCTCCATTTTGCCCATCATGGGACCCCACACTCCGCGGGGCCTCTCATAAATTTACACAGCGAGACAATGCACTCAGATGTAAATTTATACCCAACCAAAATCTACTCCACACATCATTTAGTGGCGTATTTATTAGACAAGGAGTTGAAGCACTATTCATCTGTCAAACAAAGACGTTGAAATCACAACAAATGTCTAGATGTTGTGTGGAACGGTGGTAGCCCTTGCTACAAGGGGGTCTGAGATTCAATTCAAACGACTGCCAAGTTTCTATAATTTTTAAATGAACAGTTAGAGATAAGAATACTAGCCTTTCTCATAATCACTGCTTTTTCCTTCTTCTGCCCAATTTCCCCAATCAAAACTACTAAATATAGTATCTTCACAAAAAGGCACCATATTCCTATTTAGATACATTATCGCTATACTTCCAGAAATTATCTATTTTTATGACGGTATTTCTTGTGTACATAGGCATACTTTTGTCAGTTGTGGTTCGAAGTACGAACATTCCCTGTATCTTGAATGCGTTCTAACTTGATTTGAGCTGTCTAGAAAGTTTGACTTTAAGCAATAAAGAAAAAAGTATATTTATAATAAAAATTATTATTACACTTGAGGGGAACAAAATACAGTTTTTTAAATAACTCACAATTAACATGAATAAAAAGTAACACATCATTAGTCGAACAGGTTACAAATTATTGCTCTACGGCTTAGGCACCTATATAATTTTGAATTCAGATAAGTACAGACTTAAAAAAAATTAGTTATAAATTATGTACAGTTTTGAAGCTTCCATAGTACGGTACATCCTGAAACAGATTAAAAAATAGTCAGTAACATGATCTAATTTTACGAGTAAGAATTCATCAGTATGAAAATAATATTATTACATTAAGTACTTTATTACTTGTGTTATCAAGTGATATTACGTAGAGGTGATCTACTATGAAAATTTATGATTTGATGTAGTATCAGGACATACCAAAACAAAATCAAAGATGGATGGCGTGTAGTAAAACGAGAACTTACGACATTCTCTGGTCCTTTACTGTATGTCATTCCCCTATTGAGAATGGATTTGGCCACCTAGAGATCCGTCGGTCTCAATACGGCGTGCGGTAACGAGAGACTTTACTGCACCTTAAAGTCACGTCTAGTCCTTAATGGATTTAGTTGTAACGCTAAATCCATGGAAGGAGGAAATTATCCCTAGGAGGTTATTTGAGTCGATGGAAAGAGGTTATTTTGGAAGATTACGTTTTTTTCCGGATCCGATCCGTTAACGCATCTGTACGGAAAGATGGGTCACCTTAACTCATTGCGTCAGAGTTACGGTGCTGGATTGTCTATACCGCACGACGTATTGTGTTTTACGGATCTACTAGGAACTCTCTTATGTCTCAGGTTTTGTAAGATACAGGGTGGGCCCCAGGAACGGACCAAAAAGTGGGGCGCCCTTGCGCCGCCCATGGTAGTGGTAGGAAGGTCTGTGAGGGCTCATTCAAACCAGTGATGCCGTTTAGTTACCATCATGGACCGGTGGGATGTGGTTCATCGTGTATGTGCTTACGACGCTTACGTGAAAAGCAATGAATCGAATATTTGCCGTGCAGCGTGCTTTCAGAATCAGATTCAACCTTGGAAAACAATTATGAGTTGGGTCACAGCTTTTCGCTCGACAGGGAACAAAAAACCACATGGCCCTGCACGGACAGTGATAACTCCAGAGAACACGGCGAAAGTAAGAGCAGCTGTTCTCCAGAGCCCAGGGCGTTCTGTGCACAAACAAGCTCAGGCCCTGCAAATGAAACGCACGTCAGTTCGACGAATCATTAAAAAAGAACTAAAGTTTCATCCATACAAGTTGGCCATTGTTCAACAGTTGAAACCTAGTGATTACGCTCAGTGTTCTTCATTTGCACTAGAGATGCTCTCGTTGTTCGAAGTGAATGATGATATGGTGCTGTTGATGAGTGATGAGGCTTTCACTTCAACGGTTTTGTTAATAAGCAAAATTAGTGGTATTATGCAGCAGAAAACCCTCAAAGTCCTAAATTTACTTTTGGTGTGCCGTTTCAAGGAAATTAATCATCGGTACCTTCTTTTTTGAGGAACAAGGAATCACCGTGACTGTCAATTCTGAGCGCTACATTGAAATGCTGACCAACTTTTTGAGACCCGAGTTGCACAGAAGAAGGCGAATTGTCAACCCAGTGGATGTTGGGTTTCAACAAGATGGGGCCCCTCTTCACACTTCCACTGCCTCAATGGTCCTGGTGAGGGAGATCCCAATCACGCCTATCACGTTTTGGGGACGTGCTTTGGCCCCCCAGGTCATCTGACGACGACTTGCGATTTTTTCTTTGGGGGTACCTTAAGGAACGTGTTTATGCGACAAAACCGCGCACCTTGGACGCTCTTAAGGATGCAATAACAACCGAAGTTTGTTCAATTGAGGAAGCACTGCTAGAGCTCGTCCACAGAAACTTCTTGGAACGACTTGCTTCATGCTACAAACAAGATGGACACCATATGCTGGATATTATTTTTAAAACTTGAAATTTCCCATCATGAAAATGTAAATAAAATGGTTGTACATTTAAAATACCTAGAGTTATGCCTATTTGTTTTTTGGTCTAATCCCGAGGCCCCTCTGTACACTGTCCTTAATTATTGACGAACATATCATCACATGTGTTATCTTCGAGGTGTTCTGTAAAGCTTCACTCTTGTTAAACTAACTTGAACCTGGTTAACCATCTCACGACCTCCAGGTGGTCATAAGATTTAGAAGCTGAGGTTAGGTTGTAGTTCGTGTGATAGCGTGCCTAGATCATCCTGGTGATCAGTTGATGAGAACGGGAAAGAAAACTCGTAAAACTATGGATATAATTAAAGTTCGCAATGCCAAAATTATGTGGTGTACCTAATATTACAAAAATTTTCTGAGACATTTTCGTGTACTTGTGTTGATATTAACAATCAATCACAGTAATTCCACGTAGTTAAAATGAGATTTTGGTGTTTCCTTGTCCTGTATCACTCTGCAAGTTCATTGACTTATACAGGGTGTAACAAACCTAATGGTCAAAAATCCAGGGATCGATTTTACAACTAATTTGCAACAAAAAGTGCCTCGTAAACTTTTAGCATGCACATGCTTTAGCCATGGGTCCCCGCTCCGAAAATGGCAGGAAAATATGACACGAATATTTTCCATTGATTTCCACGTACAACCATTCCGTTGCTAGGGAAGTGTAACTCCCTTAGTTATCGTTCCACGATAATCGTTCGCCACTTTTTGGAATGCTCTCATTTTATCACAACATCTCATGATCCCTAAGCCTCTGTAGTGTCAAGGAAAGCTGATTTATAGCACCAAGTTACTAACTAATAATGCTTCGTATACATAATGGTAAAGCATACGGGCATGTTTTCAATAATTTAAGCCGACGGCTTGGAAAGCCCGAAAGGCCGAGTTCTCCAGGAGACTTTGTTTCCGAGTAATATCACTTTTAAGATTTTTTTCTCGTGTTTTCAACCTCATATCACTAAAATACTTACCCATAACTCCCTCAAATGACAGTGAAAATTAAAAAATCAACCTTTGGGAAGAACGTTAAATTACCTACCACCCTGATACAACTTCAAAATTTTGTAAGCAGGTTTAATAGAAGAGAAATCCGGCTGAAAGTTGAAATTTGACAAATCTTGAGAAGTCTGTTAAAATTCGGAGCAAATGCTCAAAAGTCTTCTGTCGGATTTTACCCCCGGAGACGGGAAAAACTGCACCGAGATCTCTTCTTTCCAACGGTGTGGTCAATTTTATTTTTACTTTGCTAATTAGGGGAGAAAACTGCTTTAATGTTGAAAAACTTTGATTTTCAATGAAATCGAGGGTTTTTTTTTTAAATGACCTTCTATGAAAATAGGAGTTTGGGGTCGGTTTCTATGTTTTTATGTGTGTTTTTTTCCACTTTTTTGTATTTAATGCTGACTCGAATAGTAATGCTTGCATATCTCCCAAACCCCGTTATAACCAAGTTTAACACTTGAACTCATAAATTTGAGTTCATTTGGTACAATAAATTTCATGTGTTTTTAGAAAACACATTGTGTTTTAGGTGAAATAAGTTAAAAATTCGGATATAACGGTTTTTTGGAGATATGCAAGTGTTACTATTTGATTCAGCAGCATAAAAAAATACGTTGAGATGCAGGTGCATGGAGCGTAAAAAAATACGCAGAAACCGACCCCAAACTCGTATTTTCATAGAAGGACATTTTTCAAGAGAAACCTTGATTTCATTGAAAAAACCAGTGTTTTTCAACATTGAAACATAGTTTTCTCCCCTAATTAGCAAAGTAAAAGTCAAATTGATTACACCGTTGGAGAGGTGAGATCTTGGCGCAGTTTTTTCCCTTCTCCGGGGGAAAAATCTGGCAGAAGACTTTCAATTTGGACTGATTTCTTAAGATTTGTAAAATTTCAACTTTCAGCCGGATTTCTCTCCTATTGCTTACAAAATTTTGAATTGGTATCAAGGTGGTAGGAAATTTAACTCTCTTTCCAACGGTGTACTCATTTTTTTAATTTTCACTGACATTTGAGGGAGTTGTGGTTATTTTAGTGATATAAGGTTGAAAGCACGAAAAAATATTAGGTAAATATTGAATGCGCAGGCCCGTCGCTCCCACTCTGCATACCTCCATTTTTCAAACAACAAAATTCAAACAAATAACCGAAAAACGCCCGTCCCCGTCGGCGGGCGTCCCCGTCAGGTGTAGGACTAGAGATTCATTTCTACGTGTTGGCCACTCCCGGCGGGCCCGCCCCGTAGGACGGGCACCGATCTCCCCGCAACATTCTGCGGGCGAAATTTTCCCCGTCGCGGGGATCGCCCCGCTCTCGCTCAGATGTAAGTCGATACACTTATTTCTTCGTGTTCTCCCAAAATGCGGGCCCGCAGAAAGGCGCGGGCCGGGCCCGCGTCCGTCAGGTGTAAGGCGGGGCTAACAGTCAGTAAATATGTCCACAGTTGTCTATATCTTAGATGTTACAGAACATCCCCCAGGGTCGATGCTATCCACCAAAACAAATAAATAAATACTCACAATAGCATTGGGAACTCATAACGAAGAGCGGTTGCTGGCTCGCTTAGGGATGTAATGTTTCGTTTTGAAAAATCCAGGTGTGACTACGACCACCCTCAAAAGTCATCCAACTCTCTCCCTAGACATCTGTGTGATGCTACTGATTTTGTGGGAAAATGATGTGGAAACTAGCCTTCTACTGTCTACATCAAAATGTCCAAATTCGTTCTTACTGTTGTCCACTTGTCGATACTATTAATTGTACAGCCTAATGCTCGGTATCCACTCTACTATACAAGATACAGAAAATTAACCTCCTTGTTAAGATTCATAGAATTATCAACGTCATGACATCTGTAGATAACGAATCCATCATAAATGTTACCAATTTGGCTATCCAAGTGCTTTTCAAAGGAGACTGCGCACAAAACTTCACAAATAAATGAATTGGGCCCGCAAGTTGGGAGAACACAACTCATTTTGATTGCTACAAGAAATTGAGTTAGGAATCAAGGAAACATTTACGTCCAAGATTCATTACCATCATATAAAAAAGACCACTGAATGATTAAATTTCGACATGGAAAATATGTCAGAACCTTACTGTAGAAATGTTTATCGTAGACGAATCAACAGCTTCCTTTGTTGTCTGTGAGCGAGCTCTCCACGTGCCATCATGATCGCTATCACTCTCCTGACGCTGTGCTCGGGGTATTTCTAGAAAAACAAAACAATATTGTTTTCCAAGATCTTCCAGTATATAAGTAACACATGACTATTTCATTAAATTTGTGAAAGATTTCGCGATTTAATTAGGGTGTGTATTAAATATGTACCTGCCAAGAACTTGAACACCAGTTTTTTATAATTACTTATTCATTTGATTTTAAATTAAAATCAACATAATTTTACACTTCAAGATCATTTCTTGCTGAGACCCTTAAAACTCTATAAGAATATAATTATCATCAACATAGGATTAGTACTATGGGATTAATTCAACAGTGCTAAGTGCTAAGCTTAGAAATTGGTATGAAAAAGAAGACATGTAAGTGGCCTCACCTTCATAATCAAATAACCTAAATTATATAATTTACACAAAAATAAATTAAGCTACTTGCCTGCTTCACAAAGTCTTGGACGATTGTCTTCTCAGAGACTTGTACTCCAACAGCAAACCTTTTCTTCAGCTGTTTTTCAATACGCATCAACATCTCGTAGTCTTCTGTAGATGTGAACTCGTCTGAACCTATAATTCACAACAAAATGCTGAAATGTACTAATGCATTAAAAGATTAATAGACGGAGGGGGGCACTCCTGTGCTTGAAAGTGTTATTCAAGTCTTCATTTAAAAGTAAGATACGTGTAACATAGGCTAACTGATTAAGCCCCATTTTGAAAACCAACTGCGGTACTTTTTATAAGTGGTGAAGCCCGCCAACACCAATAACAGGAAAGAAAATGTTACCCTCTTGCGAAGTAGCCAAATTAATTTTAGTCATCAAGTTTGTCCAAAACAGATCATCCATCACAACACAACTAGTTAGTGTTATTCAGAAAGTAACATTACCCACTTGAATGGTAGATGAAAGTAATTGTAGTGGTCAATTCATCAGTCCAGAGAGAAGAAAGGAAGGAAAGGGAAACATATCAAGGCCAACAGAGCATGGACCTCATTCGACAGCTACAGCCAAATCAGCAGATGTGGTAGCCGGATTAGCCAACCTTGCCTGGGGGGGTGGTGACTGAAACAGTCATGCGGGAGACTACCAGTGGTCAGCCCGCACTGGTAGGAGACATCATAGTCAACGGGGTCTGGGAGAGTGGGAGGCCAGTGTTTTTCGATAACCGCTTAGTGAATGCCGACGCTGCCTCTTACCTCTCCCAGGACTGACAAACAACATCTCGAACAGCAGCCAACATCAAGCACTCTAAGTATGATCGAGCGGCTGAGGAATGCCAGGGATCTTTCACTCCCTTGGTTTGCTCGTGCGACGGGGCCATGGAGAAAGAATTCACTGTCTTTGTAAAGCGTGCTGCCCACGTACTCGCCAATAAGTGGAATAAGCCATTCTCAAACCTTGTGGGATGGGTAAAAGTACAAATACAATTCGCTATAATTCGAGCGGTTTCCCTTCGGACACGAGGTGCCCGGAGGAAAGTGCGGCCACTGGAATTGGAAGATGGGGCGGCCGTTCCTATGTTGGAGGAACATTGGTGATTGTTTTCAATTTCATGAACACCATCAAATCCAAAAACTTATACATGTGTTGAAAAGATAGTAACCTGTTTTTAATGAAATTGAAGAACGTTATTTGGAAAAAAAATAAAATAAAATAAATTGTAGTGGTCAGATACAAAAGGGTTCAACCGCCATTTCGTTCTATTTCCACGTTTCTGGGTCCTAGGCAAAAAGATTCGCAAAAAAAGTTGGGTAAGTGAGAGTTAGCTTCACATTTTTTCTCTAGACTCCCCATTAACAAGCAGTTCCATCAAAGTACCTCAAGCGTCAAAACAATTGCATAACCTGGCCTTATTGATGAATAATCACTTAGAAATATGGGAGAAACAAGAACTCGCACATACGCTCAATAAGAAGTGTTTTATTCATGATCAATGTTTTCCTGAATTCGGGGAAAACGATTGAGCCACAGCACACAAGGGTTTCGGGTCTAGTTCGAGCTAAAGGTGTTACAAATACATCCCACTCATTTTCTTTCACCAACTGGAATGTTGATTAATATTCTTTCACTGAAGTAAACAGCCCGAAAATCTGGCTACACAACCCACGATTTAGAAGGCAAGAAAAGAAGAACTATAAATATTTTATCAATTTGTACACGTACAAAGTTTGTATGATAAGTTGTCATTCATTTGTAGTTTATTTAATTTTATCACTATTTATTATTTCTTTTTTTTTCTCCCTCGTCAAAATCGGATTTTAAGTGGGAGTTGTAATAAGTGATACTGAGTTTATACCACAAGAAATGCGGAAAAGTAATAGATAGAAGAAAGGCTATTTTTGGCTGGGGCAATCCTTTTTAGACAATCAGGATTAAGCATCCAGTTTCTCGAACCTTTCTATTTACTGTGATATTAAAAAACAGTTTATGTATCATTTTAATGATTTGGAGGTTACGAATGAACTAAACAGTTATATACAGAGGAAGAGATTTTTTGAAATAGTTCATCATTCTTGGAACTGAAAGATTTTTCTATACAATTTGTTAATAGTGCTGCCTGGAGCACTTATGCATATGGCACCCTTCGTTTGGATAATACACTTTCTTCAGTAGTAAGAAGAGAAAGTTCGTTATTCAAAAAAATACATAATCGTCTATTAGGAGGCAGAGCAGGCAACCATCACTAATATTAAAGTGGTTTGGGAAACTCCTCTTTTATAACTTATAGGAATGTGATAGCAACCACATCAAACCATTCCATTAATGAATATAATCCACAACTCCCTCCCACTATTTAAAGTAATCATCAAAATCCCCTCCATATGCTAATGTAGCAACTATAATTCCACGCATTGTCCATTCCTTTGAGACCAACCTTTTCCTTAAACGCTGATGGTGTTTAAGCCCAAATAACACAGGATGCGTTATAACGTTCGGCAATATAACAACGTCACAGACACCGCGTTATTATTAGGCGTTATCAGGGCGCGAGACCCAGTCTTGTCTGTGCTACTCAAACTGTTCGCGGTTCCCAGCGTCTATAATTTCTCTAATCTATAATAATTTCTGACAATGACTCTGATGAGGAAGAAGCTGTACTTCTTCTAGAGCTTGTAGATTGCAGGAATAGACGGTATTGGGTGCACCCAATCAATCAAAGGAGGGAAGAGCTTGGGGAATACCACCGTCTATGTCGGGAGTTGCGCTCACATGAAGATCGTTTTGTGTACTATTTCCACATTCATCTTGAATAACAATGGCAGAAGGACCGAGGAGAACGCCCTCAGCGCGCGATATTTTGTGATTTTGTACAACCCGCTTGGCTGACGTCGTGTTACTGAAAGTATCGCTGAGGGGTACCGCCGTGTGTGTGACGAGGGTGATGCAATGTTGCGTCATACCACCGTATCGCGGTAACGCGACGTTACTGGAATGCCTAACGTCGCGTTATAACGCGTCCTGTGTGATTAGGCCTTTAGAGCTAAGGATAGTTTTTTGCTCCCATTTCATAGAACTGCCACACCTAGGTAGGAGGATACCGCACCAACATTTGAGTTGAAAGGTATAATTAATCGCCTCTCTCCTTGGACAGGAAGTTAATTTATCGAGTTTACTATTCGGGTATTACAATCCCCCCCTTCTGCCAGAGTGGTGAGACTAAAGGCCGGTTTATCAATCACATTTATCCAATGGATAAGGCGGATTTATCTGAGGGATAGCGTTATCCGCCAGATAACACAATAGGGTGTGTTTATCCCTCCCTAGTTAGGCCCAATCAGGCGTTTTAATTTATCTGGTCCCTTGACGGCTGGATAGCAATTATAACTGGAGGTTAATGAGGTATCTAGAGCTTTCTAACCTCAAACAAGTTAATTTATTTACAAAAATCTTATTTGAATCTCAATTATGATTGTTTATTTTTGTGCCTTCCACCAATGGATATATTTGGGGATATGTCTTCAAATAGCAGCAACAGCAAAGATTCTATCGTAGCATAATTCTTTGAATGGAAAAGAAGACCATTTATACCTAGTAAGACCCCGTGTAGATCACCTACTAATATGGGACGAGTGCGTATTTTTATTGAGGTTTTGGTTGGACAAAGATACCAAACATTCTTTACATTCTAACTCAGATCGAAGATGAAATTATATCCACCACTTACTGATCACAGTAATTCAGACCACATAATAATTCAGGTTGGAATTCGTATATCCATTTTTCTCTCTAGAAATGAAGCAAATAGCAAAAATGTGGTGGTTTCTTATTTGCCGAGCTTGATAACATGATGGAAATAACGTCAGACCCGGTTTTTTTTATAGTCGATCAATGAAGAAAATGTAGCTCCTACTCTACTCTGAGATAGCTCCATGTGTAAATCGCCCTTATTTTGTCGCCTACAGACGTCAATGAGGATGCTAACAGCGATATCTGCCAAACAGAGTTTATCTGAGGGATAATTTTATCCGCTAGGTAATTCGGCATTGATAAACGACTCACATTCTTTACCTGGAGTACAGCACTATACTTAGTATAGCTATCCTAAAGTTAATGAAGATGATTGATAAACCAGCCCTAACAGATAGTAATACAAATTGTGAGCAGAATCTAATCACGGAAAATAATTTTTGATTTCAACGTTGTACTGAAGGTTACAATCCTTCTAAGTTACAGCAGATGGGGGGAGGATACCATTTTTTAGTAAGGAAAGTAATTGAGTAATCTCCTGTAGTTTGTCTTGATTGTAGTTCGAAAATAGTTCACAAACAACACTGGGTTTCAAAAAAATAGTTTAGCCTATTCGGTGGGAAGAAAAGTAAAATGTATCATCATTATCAGTAGTGCCAAAATCGTGATCTTCACACAATGTAAAAAACCTTGATTATTTTCGTGGATGTTGAAATGTGTTGAAACTATGGCAGTGACAGCAAGTGGACGACTGCCAGCTATGACCTTATAATGCCAATGGAAGTCCTGGTTATCCAGCTAAGGTAATTCCCATAAAGAATTTAAAAAAATAAAGTTAAAAAACAGGTCAAAAAGATGTGTATACATACCAGCTAAAGTTCCACTAAGCGCTGCTTCCATAGTGGAAACCTGGAAAAGCCGCAAAGATTCGTCTACATGCCTCTCAGTGGCAAAAGGTTTCATTTCCATCTTTGCCAGAGACTCAGATATCCGGATAACAGCTTCCAATTGCCTGTTTAATGATTTCAAGCCAAATCTGTATTAGCAATCATCAAGGGTCCAAATAATTCACTTAATTCCACAGAAATATCAATATTTGGTTAGAGAGAGAAAAAAAAAGAAAGAAATGAAAAACTAGGCACCTAAATCAACTGCACTGAAGTCATTTCACAAAACGGCTTCAGTAAAAACTTTGTCTCTTTGTCTACACACATCAAAGAAATTTTTGCTTATTTAGTCAAAAATATGTAGGAGAAAAATTTAGGTTTTGGATTAAAAAAAAAAAAAAAAAAAAAAAAAACTCTATTTCGATAAATTTAACCATTTGAAAAAAGATTTTCTTAGAAAACGAGAAAAAACTAAAAAATGTACTTTTCTAAAAAATCTTTTAAAAAAATCTTTAGTAGTCTGTACAACCTCCTCTGGCTGTAATTAACCCTTTCGCGACCGACCGCATTAATTCGAGGTTTTCTGAATATTCGTCACGCTCCACTAAAAATTCTCCAATTCCCTCAAAAATCGTCCGATCTCGCTCAAATTTTGAGGAGATAATCCTAAGATTATGTAGCTTCTGATACAATACTAGAATAAGCTATACAAAATTCTTTTTGAAGGGTTCCAGGGCTTAGAAAATGAAATTTACGAAAAACGAACGATTTATTGGGTAATGTTAGTTATAAAAAGCCTTGGCAGTCCCGAAAGTACTTCTGCTATTTCTTTGTCAGTAAAACCGTGTTTTTCCGTCACAATTCCAAGAGTAAAGAAAAACAAACTAGAAAAAAGTCGCACTGGCACGCACGAGAACCGGAAAAACAATCAACCAAAACAATGGGTCCTAAGATCAACAAGTAGCATTCCTAACTTTTTGGCTTTTGATGCAGTGCCCTCTGTTAACCCCCCTGTGACTTTTGAAACTCACCACATCATCGCCAGAGTGCAGGGGAGGCATAAACATGAGGAAATAGTCGAAAAAACACGCGAGATAACTCGGGGCTGGTTCAGGCAGAGCAACTCCTCCTCGCGAGATATCTTGGGGCAGGTCCAGGGGGGGCATCCCGTCCTTGCGAGATAACTCGGGGCTGGTCGTGAAAAGGTAATAAAGCTCGCACGTGAACAGGCATGCGCAATATGAGGTGATTAATTGTGTCTTGGTCCAAGTTGCGTCATTCTTGAACAGTAGCTTCCCTGAGTTCCTGGTCAGTCGTAGGAACATTTTGTTGGCTTTGAACTGCTCTGTGTTGCATAAAAATCCCATACTTTTTCAATGGGATTCATATCCAGAGAGAACTGTGGCCAGTCCATTCTGTCAAGGGCGAGCGTTGTCGTCGACTAAAAGAAAATATTCTCCATAATTTTCGGCCATTGGTGTAACTATAGGATGGAGGGTATTCCTAGGGTACGATTTTGCATTCATCGTACCGGGCACTAGCTCGGTTCTGGCGTTGTGCATAACACAAGCCCAAAACATGAAAGGACCACCAGAGATCACGAAAACTGACTACTCCCCGAAAGGAGAAATTGATTCCCTGAGAGTCGCTTGAGATACCCCACAAGCCATGCTCAGTAACATGGTGGTTCAGTCAGAGCCAGAGCTAGTGCCCGGTACCATGAATGTAAAATCGTACCCTAGGAATACCCTCCATCCTATAGTGACACCAATGGCCGAAAATTATGGAGAATATTTTGTTTGAGTCGACGACAACGTTCGCCCTCACAGGGTGTCCAAAACTACCTACAGACCGTGAATATCAACAGAATGGACTGGGCACCGTTCTCTCTGGATATGAATCCCATTGAAAGAGTTTGGGATATGCTCCACAGAGCAGTTCAAAGTCGACCAAATGGTCCTACGTCTGTCCAGGAACTCAGGGAAACTGCTGTTCAAGAATGGCGCAACTTGGAACAAGACGAAATTAATACCCTCATATCACGCATGCGTTTGCGAGCGAGCTTTAATTACAGTCAAAGGAGGTAGTACAGACTACTGAAGTGATTTTTCATGTTTTTTTATACAATTTTAAAAAAAGTGAATTTTTCAGTTTTTTAGCCATTTTCTAAGAAAAAATGTTTTCAAACGGAGAAATTTATCGAAATAATGTTTTTTCTGTTGTTTCTATTTCGTAATAACAGACACTTTTCAAAAATCCCAAATTTTTCCTGTGCATATTTTTGACTGAATAAGGGTGATGCAAAACTTTTTTTGGTGTGTGTATTTGGATTTTTCCAAATGGAGAAATTGATTGAAATAACGTTTTTTCTGTTGTTTCTATCTCGTAATAATAGACACTTTTCAAAAATCCAAAACCCAAATTTTTCCAGTGCGTATTTTTTACTGAATGAGGGTGATGCAAAACTTTTTTTGATGTGTGTATTTGGCGGTCTGGCCATCATTGGTAACGAACTAGTTACCTATATATAATACGATAACTCTATTGTCACGGCTAATGTTAAAAACACCAAACTAAGAAAAATTTCCAGTCACGCAGCATGATCGTAAAATCCAATTTTCTTAAATTATTGCATTATATTATGTTACATTGTTTTGGAAGTTAAGGAGAGTGAAAAGAAATTATTACAAATTTCATGGCAAAAAAAAAAAAAAAAAAAAAAAAAAAAAAAAAAAAAAAAAAAAAAAAAAAAAAAAACCGTTTTAAATAACAATCTGCTATTCAGAGATTTTAAATTTTCAAATGTTTTGTAATTTTTACCGATTCTTAATGGAGAAGATTTTAATAAAGAAGTACAGTTTTCAGCACGATTTTGACCATCAATTTTCGAATATTCTATTTTATCGTTATTAAACGTTATTTGAGGAATATTCTGGAAAAAATATAATTCAAAGATTTCTAACAGTTTTTTAGCGAATTTCTGTAGAATGGCTCAAAAAAATTAAAAAAAAAATGAATTTTGCAAAATTTTGTCATTGAAATCCGTTTTGAAACATTCTGAAACGAATTCTAGAGTTTAACGCTTTTTCATATATATTTATATATATATAGGTATATATATATATATATATATATATATATATATATATATATATATATATATACCCATTTATTTATTTATATGTCATTCCAGACGATAACTCTCCTTAGGATTGATAAAATTCCGCTCTTGCGCCCAAAACTCAAGCTTTCCAAACAAAAGGATGAGTTCGTTGGCTAACACTTTTTGAGCGAATTAAATTGGTCAAATTTCAAAAAATGTACTTGAAAAAAACACTAAAAATTGTTAAATTTATATTTTTTGACAAAATATTGCTCAAATAAAGTTTATTAACTATAAAATAGAACATTCATGTACAAAATTATGCTGAAAAATGTACTTAAAATTCATTAAAATTTGCTGAAAAATCGATAAAAACAGCAAAAAAGCTAAAAATTCAAAACCTGTATTTGAATAAGATTATAAAATAGATAACTAATATAAAATTAGTAACTAACCATTTCTTTGCACTCGAAGTGCTCACATTTCGAAACAATGTAACATAATACAGGTAATATATTTTACGAAACATGATGGAATATATTTTACGATGCATGACTGGAACTTTTGCTATTTGCAGTGATTTTTTCAGCACCTTTTTTGAAATTTGACCAATTTAACGTGCTCAAAAAATTCTGGCCAACAAACTCGTCATTTCGTTTGGAAAGCTTGTTTGTTGGCGCAAGAACGGAATTTTATCTGTTATCTTCTGGAACGACATATATATATATATATATATATATATATATGAAAAAGCGTTAGTCTAATGACATACGGCGCGGGAAACCGCAAAACGCATCTAGATGCTGGAATCCGCGAGCTAGCGTTTTCTTATGGGGGAGACATACTAGGAAAACCACAATACGGTGACCGCGTCCAGCTTTTTTCTGCCGCAACCTGTCGTCGGTTTTCAAAAGCTGCATCCCCACCTGCGGCGCTGCTCAGAGGGGAGAACCCAAACAAACAAGTGTCTAGTGACACTTTTGCCGGCAGAATCGCACGCATTTCGGTTTTCCGCACAGTATGTCACGAAGCACCAAACGCGGTTGCAGAGTACCGCGAACCGCAGCCGCATAGTATGTCAAGAGCCTTACACTCAAGGATTCATTTCAGAATATTTCAAAACGAATTTCAATGGAGAAAATTTTCGGGGCCATTGCAATAGCTTAATTTTCTACAAAAATTCGCTAAAACCAAACTACCTGACAGTAATAGGGATCGACAAGGATTTTGAGCTTTCCATTTCATGCTTGTGGGATCCACTCCTCATCAATACGTATTTAGTTTTAAGTTTTTCAGCAGCTGCTTCCGTCAAACGCGGGCCACATCTCCTGCAAAGAATGAGCTACATTAAAAAATCTATTTCAATTCAAATAGCAAGAATGAGGAAAAACAAACATGGAATAATAGAGCTGGAGGTATTGGAATCCAATAGATACCTAGGTAATAATGTTAGGAATTGTATAGCTATTGCAAACTTGAATCAATGTATTTACATTACAGGCTCAGGGCCGGTTGTGGCAACCTCGGTTAACGATAGTTAACGTGGGTCAGAGAAAATCTTTGATTAGTGGCGTTGTGGAATTCTCGGTTATAGGTCGGTAACCCGAGAATCTGACTTAACGCCAACCCTAGATTTTCGGTCCATTGCGCATCTGCTGCGATGCCTTGAGGCTTGACGGGGGATTTGATTGGTTATTCAATGTTATCAATCCCATCTGGCGGATGGCGGATTACGAACAGCCGATTTCTCACGTCTCTTGTATCTTTGGACAATACCGAAAAGTTTGATACAATCGAACACACAAAGTAAAATAATAGTGAATTAAAACACACTAAGTAAAATGATAGTGAAGAATAGTGGGTAAAATTATAATGAAACAGTCAAATAATGATGAACACGCAACAATGATTTGAAAAGAATGCCAGTGATAAGGTGTGATAGCATTTCCGGGACAACCAACAGTGGTTAACCTGGTTACGTAGCAATTACTAACCTAAACTGCCACAACGAGCTTAACCCGACATTAATCTCGCATTCCCTAAAGGCCGTATCACACTTGCATTTTTTCCGCATTTTAAACGCTGAAACGTGAAGAAGGCAAAGTGCTTTTTTTCAAGGTCAGCTGTGGATGTTGAGGAGGAATAAGTGCAAAAACAGCGCATTCTGGCGGAATGCATTTTTATTAAATCTGTCAGGTTAGGGCTCCTATTGTAACCTCCCCAAGGGTTATGTTTAGCATTTTTCTTGCGTCAAAGTAAAAATTAGAATGTGTTCTAATTTTTCCAAGTGAGTTTAAAAACGCTCCACCAGGATGCGCAATGGTCGAAAAAGCTGACCTTGGAAAAAGCACTTCTTCTTCCTCACGTTTAGGTATTAAAATCGCTGAAAAATACCAGCCGTCTCGGCTGGTTTGGGGTCGGACGAATGACGAAGTGTAACTGCAGGCCGCTGGCTCAGCAGATGCTCGCTGGAACAAGTCAGCAGTCGAGCGAGGTCATTGTCACGGTGTGTTTTGACTCAAGTGAGTGAGGAAATGAAAGGCATAACAACAGGAAATGTGATGTTTACAGTCTTTTGGCTCGAGAGGGATTTAATTAATTATTGTTTCGTATGATTTCGGGTCCTATTTCGGCTGTGCCACTGTAACGGGCTAAAAATATTTTGCTACCTCGACAGGAGTTCGAACTCGCGTCGTCACAACTACGAGAAATTATTAATAATTTCCCGCAGTTGCAACGCTCTAACGACCAGAGCTAAGAGTAACTTATTTAGGGGGTCAGAACTTATTCACCAACTATTACCAAAAACTTATATTGGTTTATTATTTCCAATAATAAGCCTATGTGATCGTGTAGCAAAAAATTTTTATAACCCCCCCTCAAACTTTGTCACTTTACGTTTCAAGGTGCGTAGAATCCAAATTTGAAATGTCCGTCCGCCGTTCGCCGTCCGGGCCATAAAAGGCCTAAGAATTGACTTAAAAAACCCGTTCTTTCGCACATAGACTCCATTTGGGGTCTAGTTGGTCCTAACGTTTAACCATCCCGATCGCTTTACTCGCATAGATGCTATGGGCCAAAAACGGGCGAAAAAGTGTATTTTTTACGCACGCACGCCTGGCACGCTTGGCAGGGGGTCACGGTGGGTGGTGAGGGGGGGGGGGGGGGGGGGGGGGGGGGGTGGAGTGAGAGGAGGCGCCGCCGCACCTTGTGGTGGGTACGGCGTTCCTTCGAGGCATGAATATATGTTTTTTCTAGGTCATATTTGTGTGTTAATACCAATGCTTTTCCTGCGCATATTTAATAACATATCCTCTCGACTTTTCGTACGTACTTAGATAATGATATTATTAAGGCAATAACTATTTGAATAGATAGGAGCATATTTATATTTCTCAAATCGAGAAATATAAACATGCGTATATAATTATAGAAGTATAGGTTGTGGCAACTCGAAATAGGACACGCCGAGGAGGACGTACGCTAGCCAACTAAAACTACGATCATACTCAATTGAAAAAATAATAAAGCTTTGTGAAATAATTTGCAGCGTTTTTTTCTCCAAAATAACAACGATATCCTGAAACTTTCGAAAATATTTACTTTCTGCAATAGTTGATGTAGTATTTGAGCTCATTCAGTTCCAATTCACCATCTTGTTTCTGAGGATTCAGTTCGTTTGCTTTTGTATGCACGTTCATGATGTGTTTGGCCAACGTCTGCGAAAAATTAAAAATCAAAACGTATGACGACAAGCAATACGTAACTGAATTGTAGGTATAGCATATAGGTGGGTGTCCCAGGTAATGAATAGTGGAACAAAAATCACACTTTGTAACTGCGCATGTCCTTTATGCTTGTAGGTCCCGATTCGTATAGCACATAAGAAATCTACATATAATAAAACGTGTTTTTGAGACATTTCTTATAGCACAGTATCTCGTGGTAGTATCTGATTTTCAATATCCGCATTGAATTCTTTTCATTTATACCACTGGCTTTATAAATAGAAAACAATTTGGAATATTTAAATCAGTTAACTTTTTTGGAAACCAGAGGTAAACAAATTTAAAAGGCAAAATTAGTTCGTTGAATACCTGCATTCGCTAAATGACACTTATTTGTATTTTGCAATTAAATTAAACGCACCAGTGATAATTTCCTTTTTATATCACATAACACAGTTCATTTTGGGGGTGAGAGTATTTGCTAGGACACCCAATAGAAAAAATAATACTTGATAAGTACCTACTATTTTATTTGTAATTAACCTTTTCGATGCTACGCCCGAATATACTTGGGGCTGAAGTGTCTTACATGCCATACTATTCCCGAGAATACTCAGGCAACTCAAGACTGCTTTGGTGTGCTATGCACGAGTATGCTCGCTTCCCTGACATACCGGTTGCTTGCGTTTATAAGTCTCTATTTCACCAGTACCCCTACAGGGAGCAGCACTTCTTGGATCCAACGATCTTTACGGACGATTGTTGCCATCTTATCTGCTTGATAACAGTTTGGTTTGATTTCATTTCCCTAGCATTCACAAAAATAGTGAACTCACGATGTCGCGCCGCGTTTACAATCAGTAACAATTGAATATTCTCTCAAACAGTGATGACGAAGAAGAATTATTTCTTGATTTGTTTTCTAATGGTTCAACTGTGAATGGTTCCCCTTTGATGTTCCCTGTTGAGTTACCCGTTTGCCGACGTCCTGATGATCCCAGGGAAGAGGAACCACAAGCCGAACAAGTAAGGGACTATACATGGGAGAATTACGAACCAAATATTGTTTTTCACAATTTCATGGACAATAGAAGTGGAGTTCTGGCCAGCAACATCAATGATCAATCAACCAGATTCACCAAATTGCATTTGCTTGTAAAAAAGGATTTAGCACAGAGAACCTGAATGAGTGAGGCATGCAGATAGCGGTACCATTATAGTATGCGACCTACGCTGACTTTCCAGATGCTGTATGCGATCTACACTCTCCGCCATGCGACCTACGGTTGTGTTCTTGCTTTTCAACGAGAGCTGTTGTTTTACCTGATGCCCTTTCACCTTAAGTTCATTATCTGCCTCAACCCTCCTACTTTCCTCTTTCCTCAAGCTGTTTCCTCTCTGGCCAAGTCTAATCAGTCCTCGCCATTCTATCAACCGAAAAACATGTTTATCCGCGATCTGTATACCACGGTTATTTTAAATGAATAAATGTGTGTGAAATTCTTGAAGGGGAAAGATGTGCTGCCGAGCAACAAAAGTGCACGAAAATTAGGGATGGTGTGGAGGGAGACCTGAAGCAGTGTATGGGATCGTATTTTCGATGCCTTTTGGACGGATGTGAAGAGGAGTTCTACTTAACTACAAACTTCATTGATGACGAGCTACACACCTGGAGCTACCCAAAAGACGACGCTCTTAAATCGGAGTAATTAACTAAGGTAAGATTTTTCTCGTTTTTCCACTTTGTAGGTCGCATACTGCGTCTTCGAATGATACTTGTAGATCAAGGCTCGAGGGTAGGTCGCATACTATAATGGTACCCAGATAGCCAGCGCCGGCTGGCTAAGCTGGGCGCAGTAGCCAAAAGGTTAATAAAATAGGAAAGTTCAAAATCACATTTTCATTCAAATTGAGATGTCAACAAAGCATGAGTAAAACAATACTAACTATATCTCTGTCTCTGTTGTGCTCATCCTTAATAATGAAGATCATGTCAAAACGTGAAAGTATGGTAGGCATGAAATCGATGTTCTCAGCTCCCTTCAGGTCGTCCCAACGCCCATAAACAGAATTGGCAGCGGCAAGCACAGAACATCTTGAGTTCAGAGTTGTAGTAATACCAGCCTGAAAGTATAAATCAAAACTGTTCAGTATTGGGGTCTAACTAATGTTAACCCAGTGAGGTAAATTTAGGTTAGGTTATAATGAGGTAAATTAATCATAAGTAGTGTACGTTTGTTCTCTACAATTTTACGTTGTCATAGTGCCATTTGTAATTCTATCATGTCCATACGAAAATAACGATCCCTACATAACTAAAGTGGTGCAACGACTTTCACTAGAACTAGTTTATATCCCCATTCTCAAAAGTAACATCCCCCCCCCCCCCCCTCCAGTGAAACTTTGAGTGCTTAATAGTGCTTAATACTAAGTTATAAGCAAATAAAAATTAGAAAAAAAATCCAAAAGATTTTGGGACAGAGTACCCTAAGGGGGAAGTATTGGGTGCTATTTTTGCAGAGTGACATCTAATTTAAAAGATTTTTGGGCTGAATAAGATGGTGAAACCAGATTTGCAATACATTATTCCGATCTCGGATTAGAGCTGATGAACCGTGAAGTAGCGCGATTTTTTCCAGAGGAATAATAAGATATTGCAAATCTGGTTTCACCATCGTGTTCAGCACTAAAAAATCTTAAAGATGAGGTGTCAGTTGGCAAAAAATAGAGGAGAATAATTCCAAGTACCTTGTACCTCTAAGTTTAGGATTTTTTCCTGGTATTTATTTGGATAAAACTAAGTATCCAGGCACCCCAAAAATGCTCTTTCCACTTCGATATCTCGGAAACTGTAACAAACTGAAGAAAGATTTTTCTTATTTGAAAATATATTTTCCTTAAACACTTTTACTGGTAACTACGAGTACAGTAATAATCGTCTCTATTTTTGTCCCTTCCGTTCTCGATAAGTGTAAAGTTATCTGTAAACCAGCAGTGATCAGCCATTCAGCGATGGTCAGTGTTTAGCACGGACTGTACTCTGGTGGTGTAAGAGTGTAGAAAAGCTTACCCCGACTGTACCTAAGGTTGTTAAATCTAAATACAGATCTTCCTTATCCTATGAACACTTGAAATCAATCTTAATGATCGGAACTATCAACTTTGACCGAAAAGGACTGATATCTTAAATGGCAAACAAATGCAATCTTCTCATTATTAAACATGTATTTTTATTTTTAAGCTTTACACTTGCGTACCTACTCATTTATTGTCAAGGAAATATTAGTAAATGTGCCATTGTCTCAAATATTTTATAATGTGACCCTTCAATAAAAAGGTGGAGACCCCTGCAGTACTTGATAGATACGGAATTGCTCATTAACGGAACGCTTTGTCATGCCATGCCACTATTTACAGTTATTTAGTCAAAATGTGAAGCGGACAAAAATCGTTACCCAATTCTGTCGAACAGAAATTTGGGTACTGAATTTGCATCTTTTTGGAGAATTGTTTTGCATCCAGGCTGCGTGAAGCGCTCCCTCTGTTACAATACCACCAAAATCGAATAACTGTGTAGACCAATAGCTCGATCCGATCGCTGAAAAGTTGAAAAAATCCTCTCTCCAACTTTTTAGCTTATAAAAGTACCAACAAAAACTAATTGTATATACAACATAATTTTCAAAGTGGCTTTTAAAAATGGCAAGAAACAAAACAACAAATGCCTATACGCATTGAGGATCAAATCTCCTACATGCAACATAAAGCCAATTTCCATCTGGCATGAGCAATGGCAGGGTGAGATCACTGGTCTGCGTGTGTGTCCTTTCAGGACTTGAGCCGGTGGGCACTTTCGTAACCCTACTTCCAAGGAGGGATCGAATAGTGGTCAACCGGGTTGCCACTGGCCATACCGTCTTACTCACAGACAGAAGCTTAGTGCAGAAGCTCGAGATGTTGTGTGTGGGAGGTGTGGGGGTGATCTGTCCATCCCGCCACTTTCTGGAGGTCTGCCCAGCCCTCGTGGACCTCTGAGGCCCATCATCAGCCCCTTCTGTGGGTTGACGTTATATCCGGACCAGGGTCCGATCCCTGTTGTTGTACCTGAGAGCCGCTGAGCTCTACTGTGATAACTGATCTGTGATATATTATATATACATCTAGTCGTAGTTTAATTTCACTTCGCTGATTGTATATAATCAAGTGTATATAGTTTGTTAGCCTATTTTACATCTAGTCTTAGTTGTACTAATTAAATTTATGGGTTTTTTTAAATCTACTTTGTGGGCTAAACAGTGGTCATCACTATACCCTTCATTTTTCCCCCCTCTGAGGTACTAGTGGAGACCACGATGACGCCCCTTTTTAGTCAAGGATGGCAACATGGCTCCCCTTAGTGTCTTCACATGGGACACATTCAGTGTCCCTTCGGGCACCGTGTGCAATGCCGCTGATGACCCTTCTGGTTGAGATGCGGCTTAAACCTTAAAAAGAAAATTTGATTCTCAGCCCCCCCCCCCCCCCCCAGGCATCACAAATAGCAGTGAAGATAGCCTTGAACTAGAAAAATCGTTTTGGAGGTGTCAGCAGTTGACGTAACGCTAGGATAGGCAGTCGGGCAAAATTTCATCCTAAAATGATTGTTTTCTTTACTATTGATCCAATTGAACATGTGTTCACATCACTGAAACAATGCCTACAGAGAAAGGCTACTAATATCAGAAATATACATTTTCTAGTCTATCTCAATAACGAATGTTCGTATTCCACATAGCATATGACCTGCAGTGAGTATCCCGTATGCTGTGTTTCTAAATATAATCTCCACACCACATATAAGCTGTCATGACTCCAATAATATCAACCATTTTCAATAGTAAACATTATATTGTGAATTTAATCAAACCTTAGCAATGGAAATGGTTTGCTGTTCCATAGCCTCGTGAATAGCAACACGATCGTCTTCCCTCATTTTGTCAAATTCGTCAATGCAGACTACTCCACCATCAGCAAGAACCATAGCTCCTCCCTCCATCACGAAATTTCTCTGCAACACACGATTTGATGCTTGTATTACAAATGGCACGAAATGGAGTTTTTAAATATAGTTCTCAAATCCTGAGCAGTGTTGAACAATTAATTGGTCACAGATTCATGGTAGATTCAAGGTTGGTAAACAGCATGAGATGAAATTAAATTAAATCAAACCAAGAGGAAGAAATTGACGCTTGATCGAGTCCGATAACCATACGCATTCTCAACTCCCAATGTCGTGTAGGTAAAATATCTGCTATGCATGGGCAATTAAGTGGAAAGAAAAAGATTATGAATTAAATTGCAGTTAAATCAGACTGAAAGGTAAAGTGATAGAAACCAAAGCAATCGGCTTCACATGCTCTCAAATGCCAATTACCTGGGAAGAAAATAGAAATCTGTTTGATCACGAATCACATATTATCACGAAAAAACATCATAGCGGAATATAATAAATCGAGATGTAGAAACGTAAAACGTCAAAATTGGTCAATAGAAAATAGGAAAATGATGCGCGAAATGATTAGCGCATGCGCAGAATGGAGTATTGATTTGAGAAAAATGAAACTGACTGGTACGGGACAATGTACAGCCAAGCCTGCACGTTCCCTGAAAATGTCAAAAATTGGACGAAAAAACTAGAAATTAAGATCGTTTCTGGAATAACACTTGCCCTGGAGCTATTAATGATGCAATCATTCTGAAATTGTGATGGAATGATTAAATCGTCGTCCTCCAACTATCCACCAAATTTGAGCGAGGGCGTAGAAAAATGATGCTTGAAGTAATGATTTGAGAAATTGATTGAGGATCATACACTATTACGCACATTCCCTGAAAATTTCTTAGAAATCGGATGAAAACTGTTGAAATTATACTTTGACCTTGAGCAATATCGGATGAGTAGGGCGCAAGAAAATGATGCCTAATTTTTGCGTGCGCAGAGTGAAGTATTGATTTGGGAACAATGAAACTGATACGGGACCATCTACTGCTCAACTCGCACATTCCCAGAAACTTTCATTAAAATCACATGAAAACTGTGGAAATTGATCTTGTTAAAACAGATCATGATCCAAAACGTGTTACGGTTGTTACTTCGTAACGTGATGATTCGTAAATAGGGACAAATAAATATTCCAAAAGTTCCGAGGAATTAGGTTTATATTTGTAAAACCATTTGACCCTACCTACTAAAGGGGGGGGGGGGGGGGGACCTCGCTATAATATATAGCAGCCCTGTGTCTCGGACAATCGGTGACCACCACAGTCAAAGGATTTAATGTAAATTAACTCACCAGATTCGTAGTACAAATTAAAAATAGTTAACAGACCGTGTTAATGATAAAATCTCCTTCGGGGGGTCCGTAGGCATGGGCCGCACAAAATCCCAAGTGGCACTCGCGATATTGAAAAGTAAAAGGGGTATATTTTATACGCACGGAGAACTGAGGACGACTGCCTGTCGTGCTTGGATCTCGGATGAGCGGAGATGATAGAAAAGTGGGAGAAGTGACAGTAAGGGTGAAGGGTCAATCAAGTATAAAGGATTAGTCCTTATCAGTGTTGATATTCTGACACCATCCCCTCCCTTCCAAAAAAAAAATTTTATTTTGTCGGAGAAAAATAAAATTTTTTGTTGCTGAAATTTAATTAATTCAGTTATTTTATGGTATTAATTTACTCTTTATATTCAGAGAATGAAGTTTCGTTGGGTGGTCACTTTATGTCAGAGTGTTGAAAATACATAGGGGGGTTCGAACAGTTGCGAGGATTTGGAAATGTAAGCGTGGAGGGGTGTGAAAAACCTTGTGGCTGTTTTTGTTCAAGGGAAAATCACACCCGGCAGAAAGCATTCCTCGAGTGGTTTGTTGCCTTGTACACCAACAGCCTTTTGTTTTTACTTTCGTAATGTCCGTATGGTGTGGCTCACCAGTCGAGAAAGCACAAAACTGCATCAGGAAACCTAAACCTCGATTGGTACATACGAGGCGAGCAGAGGGACAAATTTAAAAATAAAATATTTCCTTCAGGGCTGGTTTATAAAATCAGGACACATTCAAAGTTCCTAGTCGCAAGAGGACACATTACTCATGCGACACAAATCTTATAAGTACATTATGTACATGTATTCAACTTAAAATTAGCTCATGTTCAAATCATTCACGTTGATGCACAATTCACATGATTTCAGCACTGCACATAGGATTGGCACTAACGAAATACCGAGACTGCAGGGCTGTATGAATTTTAACTAAAATTAGGGACTTTCTAGTAATAAAATATTTGCTCTTATTCAGTATATTATTTAAAGAAAAAAAAAAGAGAATATATATATTTTTTTTTTTAATTTAATTTAATTTTATTTTTTTTAATCTATTTTTTTTGCTATAATTGAAGATAAAATTTGTATCTCCAATTTTATACTTATACTACTCGTAATCGATACTCAAATTAAAAGAATTACGTCAAGATAGATGAGTGAGGTTCATCGAAATTAATGGATTTGCTGTGTGGCGTTGAGGTCTAACCACTTTCAATTGTGATATGTGAGCTGATTTGAAAATATCGGGGTTGCTTAAGTCTTGAAGGAGGTATGTGACCTCCGAAAGTTGCTTGTGAATAACGTAGGGGCCATGGAAACGAGGAGCGAGCTTTGACGTAACAGATTGTTGTTTGTCAGACAAAATATGAGTTTTTAAATATACTTGGTCACCCAGTTGATAAGTCACAGCTGCGTGTTTACGATTATAAAATTTTGCGTAACGTTGATGTTCTCGCTTGATGTTGTTAACCGCCGTTCGCCAAGTTTCCGGTAGATTAAGCTGTTCTTCGTCTACATTCCACATGAAATTTACGGCGTCAGCATATTGTGTCCGAGGAATAGTTGGGCAGGACTAAATTTAGTCGTTTCGTTGTAGGCGCTATTGAGGGCAATTTGGGTTAAATAGAGATGATGCGCCCATTTGGTGTGATCCTCTGAACATTGAGCTCTCAATGATGACTTCAAATTTTGAATCTGGCGTTCTGCTTGATTGGGGTTGGGGTAATATGGCGGTAAAAGAGTGTGTCTGATGCCACAATTGAAAAGAAAATCTTTAAACTGCTTCGAAGTGAAATAAGTCGCATTGTCCGAAACCACTCGTTCCCAAAATCCAAAATAACGAAAAACGTGATTTTTTAGCGCATTTATTATGGACTCGGAGGTAGTTCGCGTGAGAGGCACCAGTATTGTGTATCGCGTCATGCCGTCAACCGCTATTAGAACATGTCTGTATGATAATGATTGGGGTAATTCGCCAGCAGTATCAATATACAAAGTTTGACCGATGCGGGTGGCTGGTGTTGATGAGAGGTGTCCTTTTGGAAGTGAACGATCAGTTTTATTGGCTAGGCACGTTTCACATTCTAGTATCCTTGATTTTACAGTTTTATACAGGTTTGTCCAATAGAATTGACGTTTGATCGCTTCAACTGTTCGTTTTATTCCCCAGTGTGAGCCTAGAACTGATGCATGATAATATTTAAAAACTACATCAATTAAAGATGCGGGTACTACGGCTCGACGTATTCCCGGTTTTGTCTCGTACATAAGTCTTCCTTTTATCAGAGAATAACGATTATTAATGTTCGTCTTGTTTTCTATTGCCATGATTATGGGTTGGAGATTTGGATCCGCTTGTTGAGATTTGTTGAAATCAGCAAAGATTTGTGGGAAATCTTGCAAGACCGAAAGTGCCTGAACCGGTGTTGAACTTGATGCTAATTGGAAATTAAAATCTGTTTCGGATTCAGAATCTGTGGGCTCACGATCTACATGTGACGGGAAATTTCGGCTGAGATAATCACACAAAGAATTCTTGGTACCTTTTATGTGATGAGCAATAAAACGGAAAGGCATGAATTCCACTGCATAACGGGCCATTTGCCCACCATTTTTTGCTAGACTAACAATTGCCGTTAAGGCTTTATGGTCTGTATGAAGGTCGAATTCCGCATGTTCCAGGTAAATACGAAATTTCTTGAAACCAAACGAAATCGCCTTTGCTTCGAGTTCATATGCCGAAACGTCTCTTTTGTATTTTTTCAATTGTTTGCTCGCAAAAGCTACTGGTCGAATTTCGCCATCATGGTCTTGAGCCAACATTGCTGAAACGCCGAGTTTTGATGCGTCTAAGTAGAGATGAAACCTTTTTGAAAAATCTGGAGTCATTAGTACTGGTGGTTGAGTAACTAGTTTTCGTAGTGATTGCCAAGCCGTTTCCGCCTTATCATCCCATATCATCGGGGAATCCTTTTTTCGCAAGTCGTTTAGCGGCTTAGCTAAAATTTGAAAATTTGGTAAACATTTTGAAAAAAAATTTAGTGCTCCCAAAAAGGAGGCTATTTGTTTAGGAGTTCGCGGTCGTTCAATGTTCAATAACGCCGCCACTCTATCTTTATTGATGCTTAGTTTCCCTCCAGCGGAAATTTTGAAACCCAAAAAATCTATTTCTGTTTGGGCCAATTTCAATTTCTCAGGGTTTACAGTCAAATTAGCAATCTGTAACCTTTTTAAGACTTCCGTTATGTGTTTTATGTGCTCGCCATATGTCGAGCTATAAATTTAAACGTCATCGAAATAGAAAAATAGATATTTATAGCGTAAATCGGAAAACAACTGATTCATCAATTGCATTAATGTTTGACATCCTTTGTTTACTCCGAACGGAACCTTTGTGTAAGCATAGGTTCCGTACTCACATTGGAAGGCAGTTAATTTTTTTGATTCTTTTGACAATGGAATCTGGTTATAGGCGGAATTTAAGTCCATTAACGTAAAATAATTGGCTGATTTAAGGTGCATAAATGCAGATTCAATGGGGGGAACTGGGAATTGTAAATATTCTAGTTGCCTATTGAGTTCCCGATAATCTGTTACGAGTCTCCAGGTATCTGAATTACTGGAGCCCTTTTTAGGTACGAGAAAACAAGGAGAAGCAGTTGACGTTTCTATGGGTTCAATTACTCGTTGCTCCAAAAGCTTATCAAGTATGTCCCGCATAGCTTTTTGCCTTATCGGTCCTTGTGTGTAAACAATTTTACTTGTTTTTAAGGTTGCGCCTTCTTTTAATCGGAGTTCACAGGTAATTAAATTTGTCATCCCGAGTTCTTTAGTTAGAACTTCCGGAAAACGTTTTTTGAATGAAGTGAGCAATTTTCCTTCATCTATTTTGTTACTTAATTCACAAGCGAAGTGAACACAATCTTCGAGGAAGGGAAATGTACAGTCCGGTCGAAATTTGAAACAGAAAGAATCGGTTGAAGGATCCAAAAGCAAAGTGGTGTCTTTTTGAAAGTCCAGTCCCAGAATGGCGTTTTGCGGCAAATTAGGAACATAGCAAAATGGATACGTCCCAAAATTTTGCCCGATCTTAACTGTTAAATTGACCATCATAGTAATTAAAATTTCAGATGAGTCTCCCAATCGTGCCATCATATGTGTTTCAAATAGTTTCAAATCATTTTGAGTTTGAAGAAGTTCCAAAAAGGAACGATTTACCGCCGAAAAACTTGCGCCCGAGTCAATCATGACGGCAGTCCGAATCCCGCTTATCACAATTTGGGCTAAGTTTTTGGTGCTTTTCATCCTTTGAAACTTGTCTTCTGTGAATTTTTTTGGTTTTGTTATTTTTTCTGTGAACTCCTTAATTTAGTTTTTTGAATTTTTTGGGGTATTTCCGTTGAACGATAGTTGTTGCGAATTCTTGTTACTTTTATTTTGTGTTGGTCGGTTGGTGGATTCTATAGGACTGGGTGGTCTAGGGGTTCCTTCCGGGGGTTGGTAACTCCATGGAGGCAAATACGGAAATGAGGGGTAATTCATATATGATCCATATGACTGTGGAGCTATAAAGGGTTGCAGGAATGCCTGCTTGAAAGGTTTGCTGAAATTAGGATTATTCTGTTTGAAACACGTTTGTGTTTTTGCGTTATTGTTAAATTGTTTAATATTGTTGCTATCATTGTTGTTGAATGTGCGTTGTTTACCCTGATTACGTTGATTATAGCCTCCTACTGATGATGTATTTTGCCGATAGTGTTGAGAAGGGGAATTCGGCTGCGCATCGGAGTTTGATTGGAGAGATTTTTCTCGCCTATTATCTGTATTTTCTTGATTATTATTGGATTTCAGTAGTGAATTTTTGGAATTTTGCATCTGCTTTTTTGATTTCGCTTTTTGAAGATTTTCAGTTAACTCTAATTTTTCTACATCAGCCACAAGATTTTGTAGATCTGCCATTGTTTGTGGACGAGTGTTGAACTGAAATTTCGCGCGTGTATTCGTTGAGGTTCCTTGTAAAATACTCTTAACAATATCAGTATCACAATATTGCGAGAGTATGTCATTAAATTTGGTTACCTGTTCCACATATGTTCGAAAGGATTCACTTGGATATTGTGGTCTCAATATTTTATCCTGAACCAAATTTAATTTTGTATGTGGCGTCGTTAATTCGTCAAGTAAAGTTTTTGCAACTATCTTGAAAGTTATTACGGGCTCGATTGCTAAACGCAATAAAATTGAATTTCCCTGAAAAGTCGCAATTCGTTGAAACATCGATTTAAAACTACTTTCCCTCATCCCATTTAACAGGTGTAGTTTTTCGAGAAATTTTATGAGGCTCCAAGGGTTGTCAGTGTACAGCTTGGGTACTTTAGAAATCTCGTTTTCGATGTAATTTGGTATTTTGTCGCCTTTTACATCGCCTTGAAAATCGAAAGATAGTGCGCCGAGTTGAGAGGTTTGTATGGATTGTAGTTGGGTTTGCAAGAAATCTGTGTTTTCAAGGTTTCATTATCTGTTTTCAAAAACGCAATTTGGGCTTCGTATGAATTAATTTTGGCATCTAGCTGAGCGCGTTCGTGTTTAAAAGTTGTTAAATCCGATTTCATTGATTTCAAATCGGTTAGTAAATTTGAGTACCACAGTGGAACTGGGGTGGTTGGATCTGGTACGGCCGGCTCTGTTTTGCATAAGTCACATTTCCAGGTTTCCCTGCTGGCGTAAGATTTTTTAATCCACGCGTCGATAGTGTTTATTCTCGTACATGCGGCATGAAATTGATTTAAACAAATCGAGCATTTGACGTCATCCACGGGTGGGTCAGACGATGAACACCTTGGGCACGTAAGGGGCATGACTATTGTCTTTCGTAAATTGGAAACAGCCACTTTAACCAAAAAAATGAAAAATGAATTAGTTCCTTGCTCTACTTTGAATGAGCTCGAGATCATGATCCATCATAATTCCTAAATACCTAATTATGATACTTAACTACGTCAATTTTGTCCCACGAACTAATCCACGTTTGTATTTCCACGGCTAGATTTCTCTTGATCACTACTGTACAGTAGTTGTATTCATTTTTTTACCTTCAACTGCTACATTACATAAGATGCTTGAGAAAATGCTTCCTTACACACGATGTCGTACCGTCAAAAAATGAAAAGCTTATGGTTTCAACATTGTGAAGGGATAATTCCATTTACTACCTATCAGTGGTGAAATATATTGATATATCCTCATTTAAACATTTACCAGACCTGTCGTAATTTCGAATAAATTCATACCTCCCTTTGGGCAAAAATGAAACAACAATGGGCCTAAGGTACGTACTTCCTTGAATTACGCCAAAATCATTTTCCGTTTTGCTACTACACAGCGTTACCATCTATCGTAACAACCTGCCTACGGTTTAAAAAATAGCACTTGAATCATTGATCCATCATAATTCCTAAATACCTAATTATGATACTTAACTACGTCAATTTTGTCCCACGAACTAATCCACGTTTGTATTTCCACGGCTAGATTTCTCTTGATCACTACTGTACAGTAGTTGTATTCATTTTTTTACCTTCAACTGCTACATTACATAAGATGCTTGAGAAAATGCTTCCTTACACACGATGTCGTACCGTCAAAAAATGAAAAGCTTATTACGCATTTCTAGTTGAGATATGTCGTTTAAATATATTAGAAACAACAATGGGCCTAAGGTACGTACTTCCTTGAATTACGCCAAAATCATTTTCCGTTTTGCTACTACACAGCGTTACCATCTATTGTAACAACCTGCCTACGGTTTAAAAAATAGCACTTGAATCATTGTAAGCTTTATTCAATGACGCTGCATCTAATGAAATAGTTTCTCCCTATGATGGCGTCGAATGCTTTAGCTTTGTCAAGCATAATAAGGGCTCTTTTTCTATTTTTATCTTGGATTTGAGCCATTGTGTATGATGCAAGGAATTAATCATGGGGCAAACTTTGGTAAAGAATCTTGCAACTTACTGTGTGAGGGTCCCTGGATACGGAAGCGGTTAGACCAGCAGCGGATGATCCTTTTCCAGAAGTGTACACAGCAATAGGACTCACTCGTTCAACGAATTTGAGAAGTTGAGACTTAGCGGTACCTGGGTCACCCAACAAAAGAATGTTGATATCTCCTCGACGAGTTAAGCCATCCGGCATCCTTTTTCGAGAACCTGCAATTAACAAAACCATCTGAACCATCACGGAGAAGTCTGGGTAGAAGTAACTGTCTTTACTGGGTAGAAGTAAACGAGTGACGACTTGTTGGAGAAATTAGGAAGGCAGATGATTAAACAGAATATGAAATTGCGTTCTCCCATATTAGATTATACGAAACTGATCGATTAAGAAGTAAAATGGCTTACCACCAAATAATAAACAGGCAATGGCTTTCTTTTCATTTTCAAAACCAAAGATACTAGGGGCGATTGACTTGCATATAGTTTCGTAGACATTGGGAGATTTGGAGAGACGGTCACACAAAAACTGCATCGGGTCATGCTCGTCTGAACCTTGATTAGTCGTGCTGGTTTCATCTGTCCACTGATCAACTTTAATCCCCAAGATCCGGACGTAGGGGTTCCTCACACCAACATTCTTATCTTTTCCATCTCCTCGTTTCTGGAATTCACAGAAACAGGTAAACTAGTTGACTTCTTATATCTCCAAAAGTAACAAACATAATAACAGGTATAAAAGGCAGCATTCTTCTGTCCTGTTTAAGCTTAAGGTATATAAGCATTTGAATATAAAATAACTCTTTTATGCGTCCAAAAATGATAATACGTCTTAGTTTTGAGCAGAATACACATAAAATGTGTAATACGAAAAAATAATAAGGATAATTTTAAAATAAATTATCGAAATACGTACCTAGTTGTAAACACCTAAAATTAATTACCAGCGTGATTTGGCTACAGATAAGTAAAGGAAATATTTTTCTTCAGTTCTCTTCCTCTGGAGAAATGTCATTTCCGTTTCATGCCTCATGATAGTACCTACCTAATCATCTGATAAGGATGAGTCTCTCTTATTTCATTCAGTTGCTGTTCACTTGAACAACAAAGCCTGCCAGTTTTCAAAACTTCTGAGGCGAAATTGGTTCCCTCCAAATTGACTTTCAGCTTGGGAAAGAGGTAAAAGTCACTGGGAAATGTCCTAGTTAAATTTCTCAAGCAGTCTCTGCGTTTGACGGGCTGAATGCGGTCTTGCATTGTCATGAAGAAGCAAAACACCTCGACGAAGCAAACCGGGTCTTTTCCGTTTTATGGCGGCTCGCAAGCCTTTCAGTACATCAAAGTACCGCTCGGCATTTAGCGTTTCACCTCTGGGAAGAAAATTTATGAACAGGATGCCTTTATTGTCCCAAAAAATAGTTGCCATAAGCTTGCATTGAGAAAGTGTCACTTTGGCCTTTTTGGTGCAGGCTCTTTAGGTCTTTTCCACACAGAACTTTGACGTTTTGTTTCAGGGGTTGAGTAATGAACCAAGGTCTCGTCCCCGGTGACTATTCTGTTGAAAAGACTGTCTCCTTCCGCGGTATGAAGTTCGAAGAATTTTCTTGCCGCTTCCATTCTTGAATTTTTGTGATCCTGAGACAGCAACCTCGGTACCCATCTTGCGGAAACTTTAACCATCTTCAACTTCTTTGAGATGATGTTAGCGACCGATTTGCGACTAATCTCAATGCCAGAAGGAAGTTTGGCATGAATTTCATCTATCGTGAGACGCCTATCAGACTCCAGAATGCGGAGAATGACTTCAGCTGGCTCCCCTGTTGTTGTGGTAGACGGCCTCCCACTACGCAGTTTATCGTCAAGTAAGTTGTGGCCTTCCAAAAAAATTTTCCGCCATACCGACACCATTTGCAGAAACATGGCTTTTGGGCCATACACATTCGAGGGTTTTCTGTGAATTTCCGTCACGGTTTTGCATTTTAAAGTGTAGCAACGGACGACACCTCGCAACTCCATGGTGGACACGGGGTCAGTTGGCAACTCCATCGCATCTAGTGGGTAACTGGCAGGTAATGCATCTGGGAAGGACCCCCACACCCCTACCCCCATCCTATCAACTAGACTAAAACCCCCCAGCCGTCCCAGCCTTCTGCGTACCTTTCCTGGCCCTACATAGCAGTCTTAAACTTACTTTTTGCATGACCCTCGTACTTAATCTTTTGACAATACATACTAAAAAAGAGGTTAATGAAGAATATGAAGTGGATTTAAAATAGGGACTGTTTGGCAAAGACATGTTGTACAAAGTATATACATACCCTTCCAGATCGGTTTTTTCTGATACAATAAATCCCAACAATCAAAACTTTGTTACCCGGCACAACTTGCTCACAAAGGTATCTGCAACAAAAATGGACAGTGTTACCTATGAAAACTGTAACTAACTCAACATTATAGTGCGGTCATCATAGAAGACTGTTTACTTATGCAGCTCTTGTACTCTTACAGTGTTGCCGCAACACAGTAAGAGCACAAGAGCTGCATAAGAAAACAATCTTCTACTCCGACTTACTATAATTCTACTCAACCTTTCCCACAGATAAGTTGAATTATCAATTATTGTTTGATGTCAGGAACATTTAATCAGAAAATCAACTCAAACAAATTCGTTCACTATGCATGGAGGAAGAAATTTGAATAATACAAAATATTTGTTTTGATGAGGTATGACGGAATTTAATATAATTTTAGAGCCTACCTGTCACAGTACAGTTGAACATGTCGAGGCATCTCTCCCTGAGGTACTGAGTCGGGGAGCTCTTGCAATTTTAGAACTTGAAAATCAACACATTGGCAATTGTCTGTACGAATCATGTACGGGTCCAGAGGACACTTGGTTTGCCCGTTCATTTCACTGTAATATTAGGAATATGTAAGAATCTAATCACGTGAAGGTTAATGATCATCATATAAATAAATTTTGTTACATCAAAACGATGATTTCTATGATAAAAGTTACAAAGCAATAAATACTAACAGCACTAACACCAGTGAGGGTACTAACGGTAATTTCATGTTCCTTCAAAAGGCTTATATATTTCAATGAATAAACAGATAATACAAGTATACGTATTACACATATTCAAACCAGATGAACAAACACACAGACTCTGGTTAAAAAAGTGTAAGTTCAAATTGTGCTGAGGAATCTAGACTGGTGACTGTGGTATCTCAATATTATTCTTTGAATATACAGGGTGGTCCACGGGAACCTGATGTTTTTCGAATGGGTATTACTTGGTAAGTAGGTGGAGTGGGGTCATCGGAAGGGTCCCGTTCGAACCGTGGGGTTGTGCCATTTACTGTGAAACATGTCTGAGTGGGATGTGAGGCATTGCATGTTCGCGTTCGAAGCTTTTATAAAAATGGTGAACCAGTGGTGGCGACGCAGAGACTGTTTCGGCGTGAATTTAATATTGGCCGTCACGGAGCTGTCACAAGCCGTAACACGATTCTGAAGTGGGTCAACGACCTTCGAACAACTGGAAATGTGATGAAAAAGAAGCCACCAGGACCTACTCGCACGGCACGGACCCCTGAAAGTGTGGAGAGGGTGAGACAGGCGTTGCTAACAAGTCCAGGCCGCTCAGTGCGAAAACAAGCTCAAGCATTAATATTAAGTCGTTCCACAGTTCGCCGTATTGTCAAACATGACCTCAGATTCCACCCATACAAATTGGCAATTGTCCAGCAGCTGGAACCAACTGACTTTCCACAACGCAATGATTTTCGTTTGTCTATACTCTCAATGCTCGAAGTTAACGAAGATTCTGTGCTGTTTGTGAGTGATGAAGCTCATTTCCATTTGAATGGTATTGTCAATCAGCAAAATTGTCATTATTATGCCAGTGAAAACCCTCAACTACTTCATGAACGGCCCTTACATAGTCCGAAAGTGACGGATTGGTGTGCAGCATTGTCCAAAAATGTAAATGTGTGTTTTTTGAAGAAAACGGCAACACAGTGACTGTAACTGCAGCCCGTTATTTTGAGATGATAAACCTGAGACCTGAGTTACACAGACTACGACTTCCTGCTGAAAGCATTTGGTTCCAGCAAAATGGGGCAACCCCTCACACAGCTAAAGAAACGATGGACAAATTGCGCCAAATGTTCCCAGAGCGCTTAATCTCACGGTTTGGGGACATGCCCTGGCCTCCGAGGTCACCTGATTTGACAACCTGTGACTTTTTTCTGTGGGGTTTCCTCAAATCTCGCGTCTACGAAAACAAACCGAGAACGTTAGGCGAGCTGAAGGAAGTGATTCGAGCACAAGTCCACACGATTGACACACCCTTATTGGAGCGCGTTCACCAAGAGTTTATGAACAGACGTGCAACATGTTACGAGCAAGACGGTCACCACATGACAGATGTTATTTTTAAGGTTTGATTTCTTAAATGGCATAGTACTGGCTGCAAGAATACGAAAAAATAAATTTTTTATGATGAAAAACAAATGTGTACTACTCATTTAAAAACCGTCAGGTTCCCGTGGACCACCCTGTATTTAAATATAACGTTTTCGTGGGCTGCGTTGAACCTAGATGAAGATGATTCTGGCTTACCTTGTACAACGACGAGGAAGACCTAGACCTTCGAGACCAGGTGATATCTCCATCTTTGGTACAACGTTACCGCAGCTTTTGCATTGTAGAGTGATGGAAGTGGCTTTTGATTTGATCCCAGAGGCGGAAACAATTATCCCGGGGATTTTCACCACACGGGAAACCATGGATGACTACAATTTGGAGGAAAAAGCCATTTTGAAAATGTAAACATCAGCACACATTAAAAAAAATATCAGAATATATCAGAATTTTGTGCACAGCAGATGCGTGCTACTAACAAAGGATAATTATACATTCCTATTGTACTCCCATGTAGCAAGAAAAATTGAGATGAAATACTAGGAATAACTCTATAAGGCTTTAGAAAAAAAAAAAAAAATTATATACCTTCAGATCACGAAGAGAAATAGGTACAGAGCTAGAATGAAACATGACTTGAAAGTTGTTGACTTCCATATGATCTTCAGGTTTGTGCTGCATTATTTCATCAGCTAATTCCTTAGTAGCTTCTTCAAACTAGAAAACAATTTTAAAAAATACTTGGAACACAAAACAATATGTATTTGAGGATCAAAATTGCAAAACTGGCTCAGCCCATTTTTGGAGGAATTTTGAGATCGACATTACCGGAAAAACTTTGCAGCACAGGTGGGTGCCATTTATTATGGAAGCCACATACCATATAATTTCAGATATAATAGTGTTGTTTTATTTTCAATTTAATTGTTATTGGTAGTTATTAATTTTTTAATAATATTCATTATTAGTTTACAACTATGCTGCCAACATTATCATTTATATACCTTTTGGAGGAAAGGGAATCACAGTACAGGGGACAAGCGTTTTTGATATAAGGACATCATCAAGCCGTCAAAACAGTACTCGCAGGAGTACTTCCTGATGATGATGTCTTTACATCGAAAACCCTTACCCACCCCCTGTACTCGAATTGCTAGTGACGACAGACTCTTCCAAAAGGTATGTATATATGATAATTTTACTCTTACTAGCAGAAATAATCCTTTATAATGCTATCAACAGTTTAGTAAGTTTTGATGACATCACATTTTCACTGACTTAACCCTCAAACAACAAGCTTTTGCAGAATTAAAGGCAAGGTCAGGATGCATCCAACACAACACTGAATATTTTATCATAAATTGGCTTTCTAAAGTTCCATGGATGTGGCTAACTACCGTAATATAATATCAAAATGTATTGAGAACTCTTTTCAACTTGTTTTAATGTATTTCATACATTAATATATTTCGTTTGGAACAATAATAATAAGAACAGTGCAAGAACTAAAAATGAAAAGTAAATTAGCATCCCTGACTCATTTACAATTGCTAGGACTGTCTCACTGAACAACGAACTATTCGTAAGACCAGTTCCGATGCTGCCCTAACGTAAAAAATGGTGCGTGGTAGAACAGCCCCGGACTGTGTCCGAACGAATCTATTCCCAGTTAAGCTGGTTTCACATATAGCGGAACGAGCACGAAAATCAGAAAGATGGAAGGACAGAAAAACCAGTGGAGGGGCAGCGGAGTCGGAAAGATTGTTCACATGAAGCGGTAACCTTGGTGAACTGAATCATAACCTTCCTACTGAAAGCCTCTCTGATCTGAAACCTCTACTTGCGGTTATCAACATTCCTGTCCGATGAGCTAGCACGGAGCTCGACGGAAGGTGGAAACGGTATACAAATTTCTACCACCGTCCGCCCATTCCGACAACATGGCAGCCACCATCCTCAACTGTTGTCCCAACAGCCAATCAGATTGCGTTCCGTCCTTCCGCTCTATGTGAAACCAGCTTTACGAATACAATAGATAAAGAATTAGTTAGGCCCACGAATACAGTGGTGGAGTTACATCATTCGCCCAGACCAATTACAACTTTCCAATGCAGCTTCATGTTATTTGGGAATAACATCAGAAAGTTGACGCATTAATTCATGATTTAAAATGTTACATACCAGAGGAAGGTGGAAATTTGGCTCATTTGAAAAGCTTCCAGCCAACTTCTCATTGTAGCGAAGTAAATCATTGAATTCGACCTCAATATAAAACTTTTTGCAATTGTAGTTGTCTTGGATCATTTGGCTGTAAATTAGAAAAATAACCTCATGCATTACTCAAATAACAATACATAAGAACATAATTTCAGCATAAATCTCAAATTCTGATACAGCTCGAAACTCGTCCTTTATGAGAACGGGAGTTACAAATACAGTACATATACATTCATCACTGAGTGAAAATGACACCGAGAAGATCCTTTACTAATGTAACAAATGTTTACTTACATAAGAACCCATTGAAAATAATTCAATTTAATCAATATGACGACCCAATAGTATTTATCCATCGTCAGGCCAACTATATAATGTACCCACCTAATGATATAATACTTAGTCAGAAATTGCATTTCAACCAAGTACCCACCTAAACTGAGCATCGGTGCAGTAATACGGTCGGAACAATGTACGTCTACAAACTATGAGCACGGAGTTGAAAATGTTCAACTCAGACTATTTTAGTTATTTATTACTGTATACATACCTGTACTTATAGTTAAAGGTTCCATGATGAAAGTTCTTCAAGAAATCTTTGAATTTGAGCTTGACGCTCACCGCACCGTCCGAGGGACCGGTGTTGGATTGATCTTCTCGGCTCAAGTTGTCCGAAAAAAATATACCAGCTTCGTCGAACCCTTCCATAATAGTGTTAAATTCGATGAAAGAAAACTAATAAATCCTGTAACATAGGCAGATAGCAGAGAAGTTCGTGAATCCAGCTCTCAAGCGCAACAGGTGTAATAGATGTACCTACAAATCAACGACACCTAAACAATTTTACTTTTTCTATTTGTTTGATCACAGATAAACATAAACTACCAGTTATTGTAATGAATTCACTCACTTAACACTGAGTTTTCAAGTCAATTCCACAACAAATTTACAAGTGAAGAATGTACTAGCGATGCTGAAGAAATGGAGCAGGCCGCCTACAGGCAGATTGAAAGAGCGGGAAACTGTGAAGGTTAAAGAATACGGGAGGGAATTCTTCAGGATCAACAACTAAACAAACTCTTGTCCTTTTATAAATTTATTATTATGGAGGTCAATAAATTTAGAAGTAGAGGGAGTGGGGTAGGGTCGCGGACTCGTGTTCTCTTCGCTCAACGTGTTTTTTCTTGCATTTTACTGTAATATTTCCATTTAGGTGTTGTGATTATTCATCATTATTCTTCGGATCGTGTCAGTGATTAGACTTGTTCGAGTTTCTCCACACCGAGTAGCGCGAGTGAGAACCGCTTCATGGTCGCGTGCCCAGTTCGGTTTGCTTCCCATTGAATACCCATTCACGAACTTATATAAAGCGAATAGTCGTGCTTCCTCCTCATCCACGAACTTACAATTTCTCTTAATAGTCGTGTGATCCTCCCGGTTTGCCTTTTATAACGCGAGTGTAAACAGTTTAATTAATAGTCGTGTACCTAGTTCGGCTTGCTCCCGCGCGGCCCTAACGACCGGTTCCTCGTCAAATCCAGTGAGAATCCCCATTAACGAACTTATAATCTATCGAATAGTCGTGCTCCTCCTCATCTACGAACTTATAATCTCTCAGAATAGTCGGGTGATCCTCCCTGCTTGCCTTTTTTTAGTGCAGCCTGGTGATAGAAACGCTTCCTGCTTGCTTCACAGCATCGTCCATCTTGGTGATATTGCAAATTTTTATTAACCCCTTTCCTGCTCTCTCAAAAGCATTCCTTCCTTATACTGCATTTTTCCGCTTATGTTCACCTTAGTCATAAGCCTCGCAATTTATTATTTGCTCTTTTGTGTGATATTGTTGTATCCTTATTTTGTGAAAAATTTTTCGCCACGATACATATTCCAAGACGTGGTCACTTGCTTTTCAATTGCATGCGTAGTATCTGCGGGACAAAGGTACAGCATCCACCTTTGCACTTTGGTTCTTTGGTACTTTGCAACTCCGTCTCTTTCACACCTCCATATATGGCCGAACACGGTATGGATTTAAATATTTGCCCGATATGCAAAATTAAAAACCAAAACTTTATGATTGAATGTGAGTCTTGTCTCCAATGGCTACACGCAAAATGCGCGAAAAAATCAAGGGGGCAGTATGGGCCTTTGAAAAGGGGAGAAATTAATTTCAAATGTGAATCCTGCATTAGAACATCTAATGGCATATTGGGGGACCCGAGGATACCAAATGAGCCAACTTTTGAGAGGGGGCCAGATTACTCTAATGATACTCCAGAGGGGTTAGACGAGGTTAGAGATAGCGGGGCCAATGTGACTGAAAGTGCTAACAAGTCATTGAATATCTCATTCAAAAGCTGTGATGGAGAGAAAGAGGATTCCTATTTGGCTTTTGTTAACCCTTTGGAGAACACCAATATAAACATAGGAGACAGATCTACACCCGAACAAGTCTTACCTGTCCAGTTACCCGACCAGTCACGGATCACCCCAGAGGATGAACACTTTGTTGCCTTGGATGAACCACCCAACCAGGAAAATGGCAATCCTAGTACCAATGGTCTCTCGTGTTGCAATGAATGCGGAAAATATTTTAAATCTCTGAATCAACACATAGTCTCGGCTCACCCCACTCTCTACAGGGACAGAATAGTCAATAGCCACGGCTCAGGTAGCAAGGAAGGGGAGGAATTGTCAGAGAAGGAGAAACTAGATTCCTATAAATCAAACCTCAACAATTGGCTTCTCAAATTCAAGGAGAACCTGAACAATGAGGATTTTGACATGGCCGTGGAGGGCTTTCAGGAATTTCTGAAAGAAGCAATTCATTTGTTGCCGGGCCCCAAACACCCAGCAGTAAAATTCTTCCGAAAAAGAAAAGGAGGCCTATTTGTGTCTCGGGGACATAAAAAATCCACTAACTCAAACCCTGAGAGGAAAGCCAAACGGGACAAAGAAAAGCGTAGAGAGGCTTACCTTTATGAGATAACGCAGTTTGAATTTTTCAATCGCAGACGGAAAGCTGTAAGGAGAGTACTTGGGGAGGCCAACATTCAGTGCGAAATAGACATAAAATCTATCGAAGAAGAGTTTCAGAGGTCGCTTGGTACGCCAAACGTGGATGGGTATGTACCAGGAACACAAATCGAAGTAGTAACCATGGAAAGTACAGAGGAAATTGGCCCCATTACGGTGGACGATGTAAATCAAAGTATGAAAGGAATCAAGGTAGATACAGCTCCGGGGCCGGACGGGGTGTTGATGAGAGCTTTGAAGGATACAATGATTTATGAGATTCTCTCATTGATCTTCACACGGATAGTCCGGAGGGGAGAAGTGCCCAAGTGTTTCAGGAAAGCTCGAACGGTATTGATCTTCAAAAAAGGGGAGAAGGAGGAGTTGAGGAACTGGAGACCAGTAACTGTGTTTCCCCTGCTGCGAAGAATTTTTGAACGTATTATAGACAAAATTATAAGAAGGCACGTTCACATAAACCACCATCAACGTGGATTCATGCCAATGACTGGCTGTCACATAAATTCCTCGATTTTGAATTGTCTTCTCAGAAAAGCTAAATTGCAGAAGAAAAGCTTATGTTTGATTTTCCTTGACATCACCCAGGCCTATAACAACATAGGGCACGCACAAGTAAGAGATAAGTTGGATAGCTCCTCACTCCCCCCTATGTTCAAAAAACTAGTAATGGACCTTGTCGAAAACAACTCAGTGACAATAGAGTGCAATGGAAAGAGGACGTCGGACATAACACTGCGAAGAGGACTACCTCAAGGGGCACCAATTTCGCCAATTTTATATAATTTTTCGACCAACAGCATTTTCGAGGAAATGACGGAGCTTGACGTTGGAAACAACTATGGGGTGGCATTGAATGAACAGTTGCAACCCTTGACAATAGTAGGCTTTGCCGACGATACAGCACTGGTTGGAAAAGATCTAGCTAGTGCTAAGGCCCTTTATGACATCGCGGCATCCAAATTCCAAGCTATGGGACTATCCGTTCATCCGGGGAAGACACAGATTATAAACATAGAAAAGGGAATCCTGTCGAAAAGGAGAGTCACACTGGGAGAGGTGGAAGTGGAAAGTTTAGATAAGGATGAAGAAATCAAATACTTGGGGATTACCTTCAATGATGAAATAAAATTGAACAAAGCTGCGGTATTGAGATCCCTCAGGGAGAAAATTGAAAAAATCGTCACTTCACCAGTGCTGAAAGATGACCAAAAATTGAAAATTCTTCAAACCTATATCTGGCCAGTGCTGATCTACCCTCTACAGACTGCTCCACTAACAAAAATTCCCAAAACCTTCCTCTGTGACCTTGACAAGCTCATAAAGTCGGCATATAAGGAGGTCCTAAAAATTCCTAGAGACACACCAGATAGTATGCTATACTCCCCAGTTTCAGCCAGAGGTCTTGAGATCTTCCGAGCTGAATGGGAAGCCCCTATTCAACAGTTCAATATCATTAAGACACTCCAATCTACCCATAACGAGTTATTAGAGGTAGCCCGGGACCTGGGAGATGAGCGCAGACAGTGTCTGGAGAAACTGGAGATATCTGACGAGCCGGCATTGACTTCTTCTAGAATCCGCAAACTGATGAGAGAGAGGGAGGTGGGGAAATGGCAAGCCCTTCAGTCTAAAGGAAAAGGAGTTGAATTGTTCCGTCAATCAACAAAAACCAACAAGCACTTGACAATCAAGGGCGGACTTACTTCCAGCGAATTCACCGAGACAGTGAAACTTGTCACCAACTGTGTTGCTGCCCGAGCAGTGCCAGGAAGGTCCAGAGACGGCTCTTTCCAGTGTCGCAGGTGCGCCACTGAGACGAATCAAATACAGGAGACCGCCTCTCACATCCTAGGCTACTGCGACTACGGTGCACTGTTGCGAAACGAGCGACACCATGCCATCCGCAGACTTTTGGCCTCCGCACTGAGGGAGAAGGGGCAAGAGGTTTATGAGGAGGTCCACTGCTTGGAAGAAGGGGGATCCCACCGGAGAGTCGACATTATATCTTTTGACCGCATCACCAGGAAGGGGGTGATTTTAGACCCTACAGTGGTGTTTGAAGATCATGCGGACCAGCCACAGAGGATAAATGAAGAGAAGAAAACGAAATATGTCCCAACCATCCCATTCTTCAAAGAAAAATACAACCTGACAGAAATTAGGGTTATCGGGCTGATGGTAGGGGCTAGAGGGACCATACCCGATTTCTTCCTTAACACACTAAAGGAATTGAACCTACCTCTAGATTTAGCTCGCCAAATCTCCCAACAAACCCTCCGACTATCTATAAGGATATTGAAGAACCACCTCTACGCACCCAACTAATGAAACAACACCCAAATGTATCAACACCTAATCTGACAAAAACCTTCAGACAAGACAGACAAGAAGAAGAAGACGATAAGAATTTCAAAACGAACCCAAAGAAGAAGTGAGTAGCATCCTCTGTCGTAAGGCAGTCCACTTACGAGTGGAGAGGCGCAGCTGAGCTGATATATAGTGGAGGAAACAGCAAGCGGGGCAAACTCGATCCCTTTTTTGTTTATGGATCAATCTAATCTCTTCTCTGTGAACTGCCAACGACTCTACCGGCAGTTGTTGTAACCTGTTTTCTAGTTCCTGTTTTCATCCGTTGGTAATACAATTCTAGTTCAAGCTTTTACCTACCGATGTGAATCTACTTTTTCCCAATTCCCGTTATTATTACATTTTTTCTCCGGATACGTATCTACGGAAAACATCGTTAACAGCCAGAGTCCGAAATTTTTTTAATTCGCAGAAATTAATATTCTTCTTCTTCTTCTCTCTTCTTTTATTTGTCAGAAATTAATATTCAGTGAATTGGTTGGTAATCATAACGTAAACAAGTTTTCCAAAGTGAGATGGTAACCCACCTTTGTTTATTTGTCATTATCTGTTGATGGATCAATCTAATCTCTACTCTGTGAATTGCTCCATGCTAGGCGAGCGATTCTACTGGCAGTTATTGTAAACTGTTCTTCCACTTCCTGTTTTCACCCCATTCGTAATACAATTCTTGTTCAAGCTTTTACCTACAACAAGCTTTTACCAATTTCCCGTTAATATTACCTAAATCATCACATCCATGTATATGAGGGTGATAAGAAACACAATTAAAAATGTCTGAGAAAACTAGTAGGTACCCACTGTAATGGGGCGGCCATGGAGGAAGGACCCCGGACCTCTCAGATGGAGCGCACGAGTCCACCCGGGCGGCCCATCCACGCTGGAAGAGCCTCAAGGAGGGGAAGAGGCGCGTTGGCCACGGCGCAGGAGGGGAAGGAGCAGGAGTAGTGGTGGGAGACGAGGGGGGTACCGAGACCACCGACCGCCAGAGAAGTCAGTCGTGTCTAGAAGAAGCTTTGTTCCAACAGCGCTTCGAGAGCGACCCCCGTGGCTCCTCCAGAGTTGCAGAGAGTTGCCAAGGGGTTAGCTCCATGGTCGCCCACTTTCGTGTTTGATGGAACACTTCGGAGCTCCCCCGAGAGTTCAAAACGCGTTAACGGTAGTTGAAGATTGACGTAACGCAGATGTGATAACAAACGTGAGAGAGATGTGATAACAAACGTAGTAGAGAAGGTGGAAACAGTTTGAAAAAGGTTACGCGGATTGTAGTTTACCCAAGGATAGCAGGTTATTTTAAAATGCGCATGCGTAGGGTTCGGAGCTCTCGATGAGACCCCGTCAAAAGTGTGGGGCTGCTTGGGGCACCCCCGGAGCAGCTCTGGGGGCGCTCCAGGATCTGTTGGAACACGGAGCTCTCAACCCCATAACCTTGTTGGAACGCAATTTCGAGCTCTGAGCTCCTCTAGGGCGCCCTTTTTTCCTTGTTGGAACAAAGCTAGAGTCTCGCCGGAGCCCACCTAAAGGCACAACTAGCGCACCCTTCTGCCATTCTGGGCAACTTTCAGTACCAGTCAGCTGATCGTGTACCATTGGTAACGTATGTTGATATAGCCCTCCATCTTAGGGGTATGTCGGTCCAGGTAATTCTCAGGAACGGTTCCAATGATTCCAGTGACATAGAAGTCACCGTTCCGAAATGCCGGTACAGTTCCCTTCCCGGTACAGAACGTCGAATAAAATAACGATCGCTACAAATCAGGGCTCAGACTAACTTTTAATTCAATAGGAAAGAATTATTCAAGCCAGTGTCAAACAAATAATCATTTAATGAAAGAGTTTACCTATACAAAAAGTTTTTCGTTTTGATTTTAAAAAATTAGCATACTAGCTTTTTTTGGACTCAGTGACAAAATTGCTTCTCTCCGACAAAATTGCCCCTGCTGTGAAAAAAAGTTGCTCACATGAGACAGACGTAGCTACCACACATAGCCTTTCCTCGGCAACTTTGGATAGCAGTGAAAAAATTTGCTGGTTAATGTTCTACCAATTAATAGGGTCAGCGCCCAATTCGATAGTTTCTTCCAGTGCCGAGACCTTCCCGGTCCGTGGAACTGAGCCGGGAAGGGCTGGATTCTTGTCACTGCTCGGAACAGTTCCGTGGTGAGACTAGGTTGTAGGTTCCACCATTCCACAGTCCCGGTTCTTTCTTCCGACACAACTCTACTCCATCTTACTAATACTCAAAACGTTCCTTGTAATTTTCTTCGTTGACTGGAAATTTTTTTAAGTACATTTTTTGAAATTTTACCATTTTAATGTGCTCAAAAAGTTGTCCAACGAACTCATCCTTTCTTTTGAAATGCTTGATTTTTTGGCGAAAGAACGAAGTTTATAGGTATCTCAATTCTATCGAGAGTTATCGTCTGGAATGACACATACATATATATATATATATATACACACATATAAAAAAGCGTTAAAATCCAGGAATCATTTCAGAATGCCTCAAAACAGATTTCGATGAAGAAAATTTTTGAAAATTTTTATTTTAAAATTTTTGAAGCCATTGTAATAGCTTTATTTTTTAAGAAAATTCGCTAAAAGTATTTTTGGTCGACAATTATTTCATCACCTTTTCAACGCTGAGTCTGTTGAGTGTGTTTAAAAACTATCCCAATCACACCCAGAGATCCTAGCAAGCACACAGAGACGGTTGAATTACCTACTTATTATTAACTTTCGGAAAACTTACATAGGTATAGGTACCTAACAAAAAGGACATTACCTAGTGTGGTGAAATCCACCACCTCTTTTCAACAGCCCTTTTCAGGGCTACCAAAAAGAGGTAGGCACAACACAAAAATATTTACAAGACGTCGAGTTACAACTCCGTCAAACAAAATATTTCACCAGAGAGAAAATACTAAATTCTCTCTAAAAAGTGAAATATTAAAGAATAACACACAAGGCGACCTCCCCAAACATTTACTGGGCGAGAGAGATGCGACAAACATCTCGAAACAAGTCGCCTTGAATGAGAAATCTCAAACAGGAAAACTCAAGGTCGTTCAGCCACCCCCGGGGACCCCGTCACAGCGAGGGACGCAGGGAAACCACCTCGAAAGACCAACTCAGCTATCATATGCACAGATACTGAGAAAACACTGTGCGAACCAATGAGATTGCACAGTCGAATTTATGAAATTAAGCGGACCAACCAGGAGGCGGCCACCTCCCTATAAATACCCCGCTGGGAGCCCTCCGAAATTCATTCCACTCTCCGCTCTCGACGACGGCACACTCTGAAGTACGAAGAATTCTACACGCTCTACGCTGACGAACCTTCTGCCTTACGAAGTCATCTCAAGAACGGCTTCCTACTGCTTTCTACAAGCCAGACCTTCTCTCCACACAGATTTCGCATTGGCATCTACGAGTCCAGTGATTATTCATCCTGCTCATTGCCCAACGTAGTTCATCTGTCAGGACGCCACCCGGTACAGCTATTGATATTCTCTTTAGCTCGTACGCCCGAGGGACGTTCCGAGCCGTGTCGCCCGGGTTTCGTAGCATTAAGCTCGTAACCGACCGCTGTGGGCACGCCGGTAAATTACTCAGCTCCTCCGCTCTAATTTACCGTCTAAGGAAGCCTTTTTCAAGGCTACGAGGTAGGACCCTGACATACGAGCATTGGAAAGACGCTCTGTCAAGCGAGTCCACCTCCCAAACCCTCTATTTTTCACACATAGAGGCATCGAAACGAGCTAAAACTCGGTCATTTCGATGGAACGTCGGCCTTCCTACTTCCCCTTGCAAGGGGAGGCGGACGACGGCGAAGCCGGGCCGAGTAGCCCACGTAGTGCTCCCTACCGGCTACACGGCGAATCCGCTGAACCCAGCGACGGCGCAAGGCGCGACCCTCACGTCCCGATCGCCTTCTCGCCCGACGTATTCGTTCAAGAAACGTTAGAACAAGCCTCACCTATACAAAAGATCGAGGATACCTTTCAGACTCGCTCTGAAGTCGATCATTACGATTCGACCAAGCTGTCCGAATACCCACGATATTCGACGCAGGCTTACCCGGCCGATCCGAGTGTCAAATACACTCCAAATGTACAAAAAGCGAAGGATACTTTTCAGTACCTCAACCAAGCTCAACATATTCCCCTTTCAGATATAAATCTAAGGCCGGAATATTACAAAACGGCTCAGTACCAAACTGATCGAACCCAGCACTTGCTACGCGAGCCCAGCGCTCCACGCGGCTGCGACACGAACTATCTCCCCTTTCAGTCCGCCAAACCAGTTGACCTTGGCGGATCCACCCACATTCCTCGCGGGAATGACCCGGGGATCAACCCGCATAACCGGGATATAAATGTCCGACTTGGCCTACCTACGCCAAGTAAAACATATCTAAATCCACTACAAATGGTGACCCCGCCTTTGAACAGGCTTAACACGGAGCATTTCGTTCCCTCTTATGAAGCTAGTGGATTTCAGGGAACCACTGCGGGCGTGCGACCCCCGCCGGGCCTCTACGCCCCACATCTCACGCAACATCCCTCTACACAAGGTGGTTTTCAAGCACTTTTAGAGGAGATGGGAGATTATCAAAAACCAATCTTCCAAAAGAAGAATATCGATCGTGCACTCGCCGAGTTCGATCAATACTGCGTGCGAAAACACCTGAGAACGCAAAACGAATGCTTCTCAGCTATATACAAGTGGGTACCAGAAGAAATGAGGGAAGCTATCGACTCAGCTTACCTCACGGCACCCCACGCACCCTACGAAGAGGCCAAACAGCGCCTCCAGCGAGAATATGGGTTGTCCTTACAAGACAGGCTCCTCGCACTCGAGGACCCCGCATCTCTCGCCAAAAAACCCAGCACCAAGTACCACGAAATGTACTCGAAAGCTGTTGGGTACTTTTCGGAAGCTCTGATCACTCAAAAGTGGATCGAGACTCTTCCCGTCGAAGCACGAGGTATGGTCGCAGCCCAGCCTACCACGACCTCCCGGCTCGACCTAGCTGATACGCTACACGCGTACAGAACAGAGAATACTTCTCTGAACATACGAGGAGTAGAATCTACTCCGAAACCCATAAATACTGGTTTCAAAAAGGCCCTCTCGAAACAAGCTGAGTTCAAACCCCAACCAGTGGAGAGTAAGCCTCACAAACCGACGGCCTATGTCTGTCGAAACCACGCACGTTTCGGTAACGAAACTCGCAAATGTGCAGACCCAGAACACTGCACTTGGAAGACGAACACTGCTTCCAAAACTAGCAGAAAGGCTGCGACTATAAGCCAGCCTAAAACCCGGGTTTCTACCGAAAATACTCAGCGATCGGTACAAGAAAGTACCGTTCCGACCTCCGACACAGAGAGTTCGGAAAACGAATAACTGCCAGTGTATCTGAGCCTATACGCCTGCAGTCTATTGAGTATAAAAGGCTCTTTTTCAAGTGCAAACTAAATGGCACTGAATTTCTCATTGACACGGGAGCAGAAGTGAACATTCTGCCCCACAATGTCACAAAAAAATTGGGCTTGAAAATTCTTAAGTCCAACGTTAAGCTCACAGCAGCTAACGGAGCCCCTATAGACACACTAGGGCGAGCTGACACAACAATTAACATCGGCCTCGGGGACATGACCACCGAGTTTATGATCACGAAAGTTGATCTAGCGATCCTAGGTATTCCATTCCTCGAGTCTTGGGATATCGGAATACGGGTCAAACACAAGTACATTTATAAAGATAAAATAAAGTGCTATGCCGATCAAAAAATAGCTGCAGTCATGAACAAAAAGTTCACTGACGAACAAATAGCAGCTACTATCCCTCATCGTGACAATACCCCTCAACCAGAGGACGTGCAAATCACGGAGGACGAAAACATTCGCTCTATCATTGACAAATACAATGATAAAATGAGCAAAATTCAAGGTAAATGGAAAAACAACGGGGTTTACCACCGTATAACCACGGAAGGAACACCAGTACACTTCCGAGCAAGACCCATGGCGGGCGAAAAAACGGGCTCAAGTCAAAAGTACTTTTGACAAAATGCTTTCAGAAGGCATAATTGCACCATCGGATTCCGAATGGGCATCCCCGTTACACTGTGTGCCAAAAAAAGACGGGTCATGGAGAATCACCGGCGACTACCGTTTCCTCAACGCGAAAACGAAGAAAGACGCCTACCCTCCTCCTCACATTCGCTCTTTCCAAGCGAATTTACATGATACGCAAATCTATTCGACAATAGATTTACAATCAGCGTATTATCATATTCCAATGCACCCAGATGACGCTCATAAAACTGCAATTATTACACCTTTCGGTCTTTATGAGTTTAAGAAAATGAGCATGGGTTTGGCCGGAGCGGCTCAAACATGGCAAAGATACATGGACAGCATCATGCGAAAATTTGATTTCGCATTTGTATACCTAGATGACATCCTGGTGGCTTCTAAAAATTATAACGAACACATGAACCACCTCAGACAAATTTTTGACAAACTAGGGGAACACGGACTTCGAGTAGGTTTTGATAAATGCATTTTTTCAAAACCTACCGTCGATTTCCTAGGTTTCACTATCTCGAAGGAAGGGATAATTCCTAAACGAGATAAAATAGAAGCCATAGAACAATTTCCTAGGCCAGTAGACGTACGAAGTCTACGCAGATTCCTAGGTATGTGTGGTTTCTACCGAGCATGCTCAAGCAAATTCGCTCACACGGCACAACCTCTGTATGACTCCATTCAGTCAAACAAAAAAAATGACAGAACACCTATCGAATGGACATCAGAGAGAGAAAAAGCTTTCAACAGCTTAAAGCAAGCAATGATCAAAGCAACATTGCATAACATTGCTCACCCACACCCTACGGCGGAGTGGAGATTAGTCTGTGACGCATCCGACACACACATCGGAGCGGCACTAGAACAAGAAATTACAGACAAACATGGCTCGAAATCGTACCAACCATTGGGATTTTTCAGTAAAGAAATTCCAGAACAATGGAAGAACAAAGCATCGTTCGACAAGAAAATGTTCGCCGTTTACCAAGCGTGCATTCACTGGCACAACGACTTGGACGGCAGATCTTTCCATATTTGTTCGGATCACAAGCCTCTGCTAGGCACGATGCTTAAGAAGAATGCACATTTTTCTAAAATGAGATTAAGATGGCTAACATACATCTCTCAAATGACGAGTGACATTCGTCATATTTCCGGAGAGAGCAACGTCGTCGCCGACGCACTCTCCAGACCCTTCGATCCGGTTGAAATTCAAACGAAATCGATTTCAACCCAGACGGACGAGGGTCCACCCATAGCCGAAATTTCGAAAATTACGGCTGCAATAGAATGCAATCTTCTACTGCACATTTCAAATTCACAAATTCGTTCTCCCCCTACCGCGGAGGACAAATTGAAACTCACACGAGTTGAATTCTCTCAAGGAGAAATTTGGTGTAACCTAGACCTAGGACACCCTAGACCTTATATTCCAAACGAAATAAGGGAAGAAATAATAAGCCAAATTCACAATTTGGGACACCCAGGTATACACTCTACAGTGTATAAAGTTAAACAACGATATTTTTGGCACGGACTCCGTGCAGATGTCTCAAACTGGGTCCGAGCGTGCGAAACTTGCCAACGAGCAAAAATCACGCGCTCCGTGAAGCTCCCTTACTCCGAATTTGAAACGGCAAACAAATTTTCACACGTACACGTTGATATTACCGGACCCTTACCTTTAGCTAAAGGAGGGAAACGTTACATTTTGATGATGGTTGATAGAGCAACGGGTTGGCTAGAGGCAGTCCCTCTTAACAACATCGAAACAACCACAATCACAAATGCCTTTATCAATATTTGGGTAGCTTCAAAGGGCGTACCTAAATACATCACAAGTGATCAGGGCACTCAATTTGAATCAGATCTGTTCAATTCCATTATGGAATGTCTCGGAGTAAAACATACTCACACGTTACCATACAAACCATCAACAAACGGAATGGTAGAACGCAGAAATAGATCTTTGAAAGAGGCTCTCAAAGCTCAAAACGAAAATTGGCTCGACGCACTTCCCAAAGTTCTACTCGCCATGCGTACGGCAGTAGACCCGGCGACCGAAACTACGCCTTTCCAAAAAGTTTACGGAATTGACGTACCACTCCCAGGAGACATTTTCGTAACTTCTACGAACCTTTCGGAACCTCTTTTCTTCCGGCCTACGCATATTAAACATAATAATACGAAATATGCCGTAAACATGCCCAAAAATTTGGATACATGTACTCATGTCTATATCAGAGTGCCCACACAGCTCACCTCTCTGCAATGTCCTTACACGGGACCATTCAAAGTGGTTAAAAGAGATAAGTTTTCGGTTACAGTGCAAATTGGCGAACATAGTAAGAAAGTTCCCAAACAGCAAATCAAGCCAGCTTATACTCTACACTCGGAAGAAGCTGTATCGCAAGGACAATCTGTGTCACAAAATCAGACAGAAAGTAAGGAGAAAACTCCCCGAAAATCCGCCAGAGGGCGCGTCCCCTCTACCAAATTTGACGAAAAGTGGGTGACTGCACTCAAAACAAGCCACGCCCATTTTTCTCGGGTAGGAGCAGTGGGAGGTATAAATATGGAACACCCCACAGCCAGAGATCATACCAATCTCAACCATGGCAGCCTCCAGTCCTACCGACATGCTCACAGAGGAAGTCGAGGAGTTCCTCCTCGCAGAGTCAACCCTCCCAGCTCCGCTCGGCCCGCTCCCGCCTTCACCGACAAGGGAGGCAGAGAAAACAGACAGCGCTCCCAGAGAGGTAGTGTGGACGAGGCCCCAGCCTTTCCAGCCACCAGCTCCACCCGCCCAACCTCTGCCTACAGCTCCGCCCGCTCACCAGCTCCCAGCGATACCACGAAAGTGGATCAGCTCGGGCGACGTGCCCGTGCCTCGGTGGGAGGAGATGAGCGCTGCGGGGTGGTCGGAGCCGAGCACATCTCGAGCACCTCCGCAACAGCCCAGCCGCGGCCGCGGGCCAAACCCTCGCGGGTTTGGCTCCCGTCGGCAGAGCTCGGGCCGGCCACGGCCGCCCCGCGGCGCTCGTCGAAACCGACGAGGCCGGGGCGCACCACAGGAGCGGGACGCGAGGCCTGCACCTCCGCCTCCGCCCCAACTGGCGAGGTTCTCCTACGGAGAATTCCGGGTAGACCTCCCAGTTCCCCCCCATCGGCGTCGTCGTTGATAACACGACGTCTTGGGGGGGGGCCCCTGTGGTGAAATCCACCACCTCTTTTCAACAGCCCTTTTCAGGGCTACCAAAAAGAGGTAGGCACAACACAAAAATATTTACAAGACGTCGAGTTACAACTCCGTCAAACAAAATATTTCACCAGAGAGAAAATACTAAATTCTCTCTCAAAAGTGAAATATTAAAGAATAACACACAAGGCGACCTCCCCAAACATTTACTGGGCGAGAGAGATGCGACAAACATCTCGAAACAAGTCGCCTTGAATGAGAAATCTCAAACAGGAAAACTCAAGGTCGTTCAGCCACCCCCGGGGACCCCGTCACAGCGAGGGACGCAGGGAAACCACCTCGAAAGACCAACTCAGCTATCATATGCACAGATACTGAGAAAACACTGTGCGAACCAATGAGATTGCACAGTCGAATTTATGAAATTAAGCGGACCAACCAGGAGGCGGCCACCTCCCTATAAATACCCCGCTGGGAGCCCTCCGAAATTCATTCCACTCTCCGCTCTCGACGACGACACACTCTGAAGTACGAAGAATTCTACACGCTCTACGCTGACGAACCTTCTGCCTTACGAAGTCATCTCAAGAACGGCTTCCTACTGCTTTCTACAAGCCAGACCTTCTCTCCACACAGATTTCGCATTGGCATCTACGAGTCCAGTGATTATTCATCCTGCTCATTGCCCAACGTAGTTCATCTGTCAGGACGCCACCCGGTACAGCTATCGATATTCTCTTTAGCTCGTACGCCCGAGGGACGTTCCGAGCCGTGTCGCCCGGGTTTCGTAGCATTAAGCTCGTAACCGACCGCTGTGGGCACGCCGGTAAATTACTCAGCTCCTCCGCTCTAATTTACCGTCTAAGGAAGCCTTTTTCAAGGCTACGAGGTAGGACCCTGACATACGAGCATTGGAAAGACGCTCTGTCAAGCGAGTCCACCTCCCAAACCCTCTATTTTTCACACATAGAGGCATCGAAACGAGCTAAAACTCGGTCATTTCGATGGAACGTCGGCCTTCCTACTTCCCCTTGCAAGGGGAGGCGGACGACGGCGAAGCCGGGCCGAGTAGCCCACGTAGTGCTCCCTACCGGCTACACGGCGAATCCGCTGAACCCAGCGACGGCGCAAGGCGCGACCCTCACGTCCGGATCGCCTTCTCGCCCGACGTATTCGTTCAAGAAACGTTAGAACAAGCCTCACCTATACAAAAGTTCGAGGATACATTCCAGACTCGCTCTGAAGTCGATCATTACGATTCGACCAAGCTGTCCGAATACCCACGATATTCGACGCAGGCTTACCCGGCCGATCCGAGTGTCAAATACACTCCAAATGTACAAAAAGCGAAGGATACTTTTCAGTACCTCAACCAAGCTCAACATATTCCCCTTTCAGATATAAATCTAAGGCCGGAATATTACAAAACGGCTCAGTACAAAACTGATCGAACCCAGCACTTGCTACGCGAGCCCAGCGCTCCACGCGGCTGCGACACGAACTATCTCCCCTTTCAGTCCGCCAAACCAGTTGACCTTGGCGGATCCACCCACATTCCTCGCGGGAATGACCCGGGGATCAACCCGCATAACCGGGATATAAATGTCCGACTTGGCCTACCTACGCCAAGTAAAACATATCTAAATCCACTACACCTAGAAACATTTCTTAGAAGATGAGCTTTTCCAGCGATGCTACATAACTAAACTGAGAACTAAAAGAGCGAATTTTCGTTAATTTCCTCTCCTCTTTTCAGAACAAATTATCGGCCAATTATATACGAGTATGTAGGAATTGTACAAGAATCGTCGCGAACACAAAGCTTCCACTTTTTGTTCCACAAAGAGCAAAATACTGATAGCATGGAGGCAAAAAGAGATGAGAGAGGCTTAGACGCTTGACATGAGTGTAAGCGAGGAGAGCTGCGAAAAATGAAACATCAAGATGCATGTACACTCAACACTTATTAGGCATGTACACTCAACACTACAAACTAGGTATGAACCCTACCAATACAAACTAGGTACTTCTTCAAACGCTAAACACTAATTCAATCTCTGAAGCTACCTAATCCTATTTTGAGATGGTTCCCAACCGCTTAACAAAATTACTCGTATTGGATCCATTTCGATACCTAACTCACGAATTCTCCCAGCTTCACTAAAAAGCAACGAGATTCAAGTGTAAGCGGGAAGCCGGCGAATACACACATCAGGCACCCGATCAGCTGACTGGTAGCCCGGAATGCCAGAAGGAAGCGCTAGTTGTGCCTTTAGGTGGGCTCCCGCGAGACTCTTCTGTCGTGTCTTGATAGAGCTACTCACCACAACCCCTTCCTGACGCAGGACCCCCTCAATTAGTGACCCGAATCAGTTTTGAAGTGACCCGGATCATATACGTTGAAGTGACCCGGTACAAATATTTTGAGTTAGTGAAGAGCAGTCGAACAGTTGATAGTCAAGTGAAGTTGAACAGTTAATAGTCAAGTATAGTATTAAAGTAAAGCCAATAGTCAAACCTGAATACCCCGCAACGTCGTAGAACCCTCTTTCGGACTGGTGCACCGGTACGCCCTCCCAGCCAAGCAGGCCTACGCGTCGACCCGGACTTCTCCCAAAGAACTTCGAGAATTGGACTGTAAGCTGTATAACGCCCCGGTAATCATTGTAAATATTCTCATTGTATTTTTTTGTGGTTCCTAGTTTAATTTCGTTTAATGTTCATGTTGAATTAGTTATAGTTAATTCATTTCCGTTTTCGCATTGGGCTTCACCCCTAGGCGTCGTTTTTGAACGAGCGTTTGAGGTCCCAGTTGGGACGCCATTATTCTTGAGGCGTTACGCCACCTTCTAGTTTCATTCAAGGGTGTTTAACCCTCATTAAGTCATATTTTTTTTATATTTTCGTTAGAAGTTCTGAACACTGTTCCTTTTCTTGTTCCATTTTGTACTATATATATGTTTGTCTTTGTGATTTATTCTTTTAAATTAGACAATTAGCGTTTTCCATAAACGGCCTTTCTTCTTGATCTGGACCTCTTCCTGGTGATATACGAGAGCAAATTGAATTTAATCATACTATTTCAGGAGCTTAACTCCAGTAACTATTTTTCTGATATACAAGAGCAAATTGAATTTAATCATACTATTTCAGGAGCTTAACTCCAGTAACTATTTTTCTGAAATCAGATTACTCACCTTTATTTCATTTTTGGACGGAGGCCAAAACGCTCCGAATCCGATCGCTTCTTCTTCCAAATTTTTAGAAATTACACTTATCTTTAATTACTTTAGAGTCATCCAGCGACGTCTAGATAATTTATCAGACAGTAGAGTTATTTTTCGGCGATCCCTTGAGACGCCTAGTCAATACCCCTACGCCCGGCTTGCTGTGACGTCGCAGATCCAATCCCGTTCTGGTAAGTACCTTAACCTACCTAGCATAAGCGTTGGGCAAGCGTAATAGTAGGTTTCTCACCCGACCGCTCAGCCCTAGGAAACCCAACTATTACACCCACCTATAAGTTACATCAGTAGTTGATGGAACCTTGTCCCAGTTTTCCATAAAAATGATCCTAAAAATCAAGCTGAAAACCAATGCGCTGGTGTTTCATTAATTTGTCATGAAGGTGCTGCTCTCTACCTGGAGCTTCTTGCACAGAGGGAGATGGCCTAACAGCCATTAAGCAGCATAGGATTTTTAAAAAAAGCAAAGTTCAAATATGCCAATTTTGATATATACATAAAAAACAGAAATGCAAAATAAACTTCCTTAGTTGATTATACTGCAAATGCATAAAAAATATCTTTCGAATCTCACCATTCAATTCATCGTAAAGTTAAAAAGTTAGGCTAGAGAAAAAATAATAAAAGAAATAATAATAATAACAATAAATTAAAAAACAGAGAATACACAAAAAATGTTTACGAGCATCTCTTTCGAATCAGATTGCCATCCATATCAAAGTCACAGTGAGTAGTTCAAAATTTTCTCTCTTGATTCTGATAGATGGTTGCGTATCTTTAGATCTCTTCATTTTTGGCATAAAATGTCCTGCCGACTGTTTCACTTTATTAGGGGAAAATGGAAAAAATTTTTTGGTTAAAAAAAAAATACAAACACTCACGTCGGGTCACATTTTTTGAAAAAACTAGCACCGACGCGCGTTGGGTAAAATGCTAGTTTTTTGGCAAATGTGCATAGATAGGATTCGCACTCAAAAATAGTCATAATGAATGAATGAATGAATGAATGAAAACATGTTTTTATTTATATATATATCAGTTGACAACATTTTAACAAAATAACATGGAATAGGCTATGGTATGATTACCTTCAGCCGGAGTTCGCCGAATACTTGGGTGTTATAAATGACATATTTTAGAGTCTACAGGTTAATTTTACTATATTCATGGTACTTTATTAATTGTTAACTTCAAGTTCCTATTCATATTACATTATTAATTACATATTATCTTCAAATTCTATAATGTATTATTTTCTGCATCAGACATTATTACATTGTTTTGGAGGATTCAATCTTGTTGGTTTTATTTATTGTTCAGCTTGTTTATTCATTATTTAACACTACCTATTTACCATTTAATATTCTATATATACATACTTTTGTTGAATTGGGCTCCAATGCACTAGCACCAATCTAATTATAGTTGAATTCTGCTATTAGGAAACGACGATACGCCCATGCTGCTTTCACAAATTTACATAAATTACCCCATTCCCCTCCATCTAGCAAGGCTATTAGGTCAGTTCTGGCAAGGGCATTTGCACCAAGGAATGCTTTCCTGTAACAAGACAGTATTGGGCATCTGGCCAAGAAATGCTCCGTGTCTTCTTTCTCGTTCATATTGCATAGTGCGCAATTATAAATCCTGTTTTCCATCCAAGGAACATAGTTCAGGTGGTACAGTTCTCCACGACATTTTAGTACACACGTCACACTTTCGAGGTCCATTCCACGTGAGAGGACGTTGATATCGTGCCTTAGGTCTCTATACAGAGCGTGGTACTGTCCTTCTCGGCATTTCTGACTCAGTTCCAGTTTGGAGTCCTCTTCAACACCAGCCACTATGCTCGGGAGTTTTGTTGCCAATGAATCCGCAGAATCCCAGCTAAAACTCCCCTCCCCCCCATACTTATCGACGAACGATTCCCAGGTAGACACCCATTCCAATTTCTTGCTGATGGCATATTCGGCCGCGATTCTTGCATACCGAGTAGGTGGTGATCTCAGCGTCTTGATTATATAATCCGCGTTCAGTTTCAGCACTGTGGTATAGATTTGATCTAAATTGGTCTCCAGAAAGAGCATATAATTGGGCGTGTTTGAGGGGAGATTAAAGATCTTCTTAATAAAAAATCGGAGCACCCTCTCAACCTGGTCATGCTTTTTGTATCCCCAAATCTGGCAGCCGTAGCACAACACTGCCAGCACCACCGCTCTGAAAATACCAAACTTGGTATCCAGCGAGACCTCTTTTGCCAAAAACAGTCGTGACCAAACAGAGTTTACGCTCATCTTGGCTAGTGCCTCCCTCTCTTGGAGATGTTTCTTTAGAGAAAGGTTGTATGTGAACCATATACCCAGGTATTTGTATTCCTTAGTGACTGAAATTTCTTCTCCACGCCAACTCCATGATTCTTGCCTGCTGGGTTTACCCCATCTAGGGCGGAATATCACAACGTTGGTCTTCTGTAAATTAACGGTTAAACTCCACTCCTCTAGATACTCAGCCAGGTTGTTTATCATGTCTTGCAGGGCTACAGGGTTGTCCGCAATCAGCACGATATCATCGGCGAACATGAGGCAGTTTATGATACTCGTACCTAGCCGAACACCTCCACCAACAGCACCAGGTAGGTCATTCAGATAGAGTGCAAATAGGGTAGGGCTAGCCGGGCAGCCCTGCTTAACTCCCGCCGATGAGAGGAATCGCTCGGAAATAACGCCATTAGCCAGCACACGCACGTAGGTGTTCTTGTACAGGTTTCTCAGGGCACTGATCATTTTTGTAGACAGTCCTGTGCACATTATCTTGTAGAAAAGCGCCTCTCTATCTACGGTATCGAATGCTGCCTTGAGATCCACAAAGCAGCAGTAGGTTCTTTGGTTCTCTCGGATTCTTCCCTCGATTATGTTAGATAGGGTGAAAATATGGTCCAAAGTAGCGTAGCCCCTCCGAAAGCCTGCCTGGCTCTCTCCAAGTATAGAATTTCTCTCTATCCAATCACCAACCCGATTCGAAAGCAACCCCACATAGATCTTAGCCATTGCATCTATACAGAACAGACCCCGGTAGTTCTCTGGGTTCTCCCTTTCACCTTTTTTATATATCGGAAAAACTAGTGATTCAGTAAATGAGTCATCCAGTATACCAGTGTCGAAAAACCGATTAAACATATCCAGCAGTTTATATAGGAAAATGTCCGGTGCTTCCTGGTAAAACTCATAAGGAATACGATCTTGGCCTGGTGCTTTATTCTTTTTAGTAGCAGCTATCACTCTTTTAAGCTCTACGATGGTGAAGTCGTTATCCAGCAAATCGTCAGTCACATGAGGGGGTGCATATTGGTGTGCGAGTGACCTCATGGGAGGGTTATATAGAACCACAAAATGCTGAATCCATTCATCCATCTGCAGGTACGGAGCAAAGTTGAAATTCCTGTTCTTGAAGTGGTTAGCAATCTGCCAAAACTCACGAGTGTCTTTTATCTCAGCAAACCTGCTCGCAATCCCGTTCAGGAAACCAGCTCTTTTTACTGCGGTAATCCTTTTATAACGGCTGTTTGTCTCAATGTAGCTTTGGCGCACCAGCGATGAATCGGTTTTCTCAAACAACCTAAGGAGCCTAAATGATCTCGTTCTCAGTCTAAAGCATTCTAAATCGAACCATGGTTGTCTTGGGACAAACTGTGGGGGCTTTCCAACAGTAACCCCCTGCTGCGAGCTCGTAATTATTGCCCTCCTGAGCTCCCCGGCTGAGATGACTCCAAACATACCTTTGCATATAGATTCTAATGAGTTCTTATAATTTTTGCTGTCACCCACCAACCATCTCAATGGGCCAGGAAGTTTGTTCTCTTTTATATTTTCCCCAGGGATCACCAAGGAGAGGACCTGAGGGAGATGATCCGAAAATGTCTGTGTTTGTAATTTAAATTCCGTTACAAAGTTTAGTAGATCCACAGGCATACATGTTAGGTCTAAGACAGAGGCGCCTCTTACTCCCACATACGAGTACGCGCCCTCCCGGTCCCCTCTTATCCGCCCATTTAGCACCACCAATCCCCATTCCTCCAGCACAGTCAGTAACTTATTCCCCCTGCCGTTTCTGGTTTTGTCGCAGGACCTTCTCTCCGCAGTACAGTCGTGCAGCCATTCAACTGCTTCTGCCGGCAGTACCTGACCCTCCCCTATCCTGGCATTAAAATCTCCCATGAGAATCAACCCCAAGTTCAGATTGTTTTCCATGAAGATCCTGAGTTCCCCAAGCTCTGCATCCCAAACTTCATCACGAAGATATATCGGCAAAATACAACCCTCAGTGCTCTTCATATTTAGCAATATCTTACCGTCTATCTCAACGAACGTAACCAATTCACTACTGATACTTCTATTTATCCCCATCAACATCCCCCCACGAGCACGACCAAACCTAGAGATTCTTGTGGCAGGGACCCACTTCAATCTAAATTTGCGAAAGCTATCCTTATACAAACAAGTTTCATCTTCCTCCACATGGGTCTCAATCAACACAAATACATCAAACTTAGTTATATACACAAAAAAATCTCTTAGTTTATTTTTCAATCCGTTAACATTATATGTGCAGCATGATAAATTAGTTATATTTTGGTAGACATTATTACTAGCAAATGTATGTACGGCGGGCTCCGGTTGTTCCTGTCATTCGGGCTGTATGTTGGTCGGGCTGAGGGTTGGGGGCAGCTCAACCTTTTGCTTCACTTTTAAGTGCTCGATACCTTCGACACCTGCGTTCGTAATCAGTCCACGGACATCATCCCATTGGTAAATAGTATCATTCACCATCAGAGTGTTTCCCTTCCAAGATGTTTTAATGTTAGGATATTTTTGGGAAATTGACTTTTTAATCGCAGCCAATTTACTCTTGCGATCTCTAGCTTTTTTAGTGAGGTCTCTTGCGATGTAAAATCCAGTGTCCTTAAGCATTCGTGTTTTACTTAGCACCTGGAATACGTCCTCGGCCCGCACGAACTCCACCACTATCATCCCTCCCGCCGAGTCACGCCTGCCGACAGGAAAAGCCCTACTTATCAAGGGTTTGTATTCCATTTTAAGCACACTTTCAAGAAAATGTTCAATTGACGCAATGTAATTACTGTTGTGGGGCACCGATATTCCACCAAACAGAAGGTTATTTTTCCGGCTCTTTGTATCCAAGGATTCTACCAACTGATGTAGCTGTCTTATTTCCCCCTTTAATTGTTTGTTCTCCTCTCTAAGTTCTGAGATTTCCGTGCCTATAGTGGTGGACAAGTTATTCAGATCCACCTTTGTGGCCACTCCTTTCTCCTCGAAAACTTCCGCAATACATTGTTTAAGTTCCGCTAGCGTAAATGTACCGGCTGGTGATGTTCCCATATTATCTACAGCTTTTTTAGCAGTGGGCAATAAATCAGACTCAGCTGGACTTCTTTGTCTCTTTGCGGATTGGCCGTCTCTTGCGCTAGAGGATTGCATTAACGCAGCTTAACGGACTAATAGCCAGTCCTTCTCGCGGCACGGCCACGCAGCCAACTGCGTCAACTGTCAACTTCACTCGGGAGGAACAAAGGGGGGAGAGAGGCCCACGGGCGAAGCGAGCAGCGAAGGCGGGAGGGGAAGCGAGCGACGTGAGTGGCCGGCTGGGAAGCAAACGCGCCTGATAGCCAAGAGGCGCATGCGCCTCCTTACTCAAGGTCGTCGGTCTCTCAATCCGCCAGCGAATCACGGAGGCAAAACCAATTAATCGAATAAATATTCTTAAATAACTGACCTTTTATTCCTGATTTAGGTGAATTTCGCACACTCAGGTAACTTATGGTAGCTATCTGCACTTCCTTACCGAGAACGATCACGATTGAAGGCTTCTACACAGGTGTAATCTGCACAAATTCACAGAGCCGATCTACACTTCGTACCGTCACCCGGCGATCCCTTGAGACGCCTAGTCAATACCCCTACGCCCGGCTTGCTGTGACGTCGCAGATCCAATCCCGTTCTGGTAAGTACCTTAACCTACCTAGCATAAGCGTTGGGCAAGCGTAATAGTAGGTTTCTCACCCGACCGCTCAGCCCTAGGAAACCCAACTATTACACCCACCTATAAGTTACATCAGTAGTTGATGGAACCTTGTCCCAGTTTTCCATAAAAATGATCCTAAAAATCAAGCTGAAAACCAATGCGCTGGTGTTTCATTAATTTGTCATGAAGGTGCTGCTCTCTACCTGGAGCTTCTTGCACAGAGGGAGATGGCCTAACAGCCATTAAGCAGCATAGGATTTTTAAAAAAAGCAAAGTTCAAATATGCCAATTTTGATATATACATAAAAAACAGAAATGCAAAATAAACTTCCTTAGTTGATTATACTGCAAATGCATAAAAAATATCTTTCGAATCTCACCATTCAATTCATCGTAAAGTTAAAAAGTTAGGCTAGAGAAAAAATAATAAAAGAAATAATAATAATAACAATAAATTAAAAAACAGAGAATACACAAAAAATGTTTACGAGCATCTCTTTCGAATCAGATTGCCATCCATATCAAAGTCACAGTGAGTAGTTCAAAATTTTCTCTCTTGATTCTGATAGATGGTTGCGTATCTTTAGATCTCTTCATTTTTGGCATAAAATGTCCTGCCGACTGTTTCACTTTATTAGGGGAAAATGGAAAAAATTTTTTGGTTAAAAAAAAAATACAAACACTCACGTCGGGTCACATTTTTTGAAAAACTAGCACCGACGCGCGTTGGGTAAAATGCTAGTTTTTTGGCAAATGTGCATAGATAGGATTCGCACTCAAAAATAGGCATAATTGCTTTAAAAATAGCATTCGAATGCAAAAAAAATATTGGCCCGTACATGGGATGGTACTCAGGTCACTCAACTTTGAAGACAGCTATGATTATGATCTCCACTACACAGAGTGTATTCTCTTTCAACCATTGTAAATATTTTTTTCTTATTTGTGACGTCACCAATAACCACCGTACAACATGTCTATAAGTGACTGTGAACCAACCTCAACCCAGGAACTTCTGGAGGCCGTAACTACGGCCATGGCTCAGATGGGAGGCTATTTCGCCACCCAAGGAGGGAATCGACGCACTGGGGAACCGGGCGCCGGACTGCCCAGATCCCTGTTCCTGGAGGTGGATGTCTGGAACCCAGATGAGGCTGGCAGCATCCCTGCCCAACAGTTTTTCCAGGAGGTGGAACAGGCCACCGTCAACCTCACACAGGAGCAGCGGGTACGATTCCTCAGATCCCGGCTGAAAGGGGTGGCCAAGCGATTCCTGTCGGAAGCCACCGGTGACCAGCCGTAAGAGCGGCTAAAAACCCATATCCTCCGATGGTACCGGAAAGAAGATCCAGAGCAGGCCACCGCCAAACTTTGGTCTACCCGACGACAGCCCGGAGAGCCCGTCCGAAAGTTCGCCGAACGATTGCTGGGCCTGGCGTCGCGCGCCGTGGAGGCCGAACGGGATGTGCCACTAGCACGACGACCGAGCTGGATTCGAGAACGGACCCTGAGAGCCTTCGTCCACGGGGTGGACCGAGAGACCAGCCTCTTCCTGCGACGGGGGCCCCTCGAAACTCTGGAGGACGCGGTGGATAAGGCCGAGGACTGGGAAGGCGCCGGCCGAGCGGATGACGACCCGGAGCTGCGCTGGGACGTGGCGGGAATCTTGGACCAGGAGCCCCGGAAATGCTACAACTGCGGGGAGGTCGGCCATTTCGCTCTCCGATGCCCTCGTCGAGGAGGCGTCACTACCGGTCAAGCAGCCTCCCCAGTACCACCGTACTATGGGGAAAATCGGCGGAAACCGCCGACGTGGGGCACCGCCGCCCCGAAACCACGACGACCATGCTGCTTCTGCGGCGAGGTGACACACTTCCCGGCAGTCTGCCCACGAAAACGGGCCGAAGATGACTATTGCAACTTCTGCGGTGGTGGGGGACATCACGAAGCCGACTGCTTCAAGAAGCGAAAGATGATGGGTCCCTCCCCGACGGACGTCCAAGCAGGAGCCCCAGCGGCTGCGATAACCGCCGACCCGGCGGGCGAACCCGATGAAGAGATTCGAGGCGACGAGGTGGTGGCATTCCAAACAACCGTGGCGTTCACTGCGAGACCAATGATCTCGGTCACCGTGAAACTGGGGGCAGCGGAGCGCCGTATGGTTTTGGACACAGGAGCCGCAGTGTCCGCTCTGTCCGATGCCATACCGGGGGTGGATCTCCGACCGACGGCGGCCGAGCTGTGGGGAGCGGACGGCCAACGCATTCCGCTCCGCGGGGTCCAAACCGCACCCGTGGTCATCGGACCCGTTCAGACCACCCACGAATTCTTCGTTTTCGACAGACCGGACTCGGGGTTGAACCTGTTGGGGCTGGACCTCCTGCGGAAGTTCCCGATTTGTATCCGGACGGACACGGGCGCAGTAGAGATGGACCACCCGGGGACCGGCGAGCGTCTCACCGTCGGAGCAGTGGTGCGGGACCCAGAAACTCAGCGTCGTCTGGAACGACTGTCTGCGGGACTTCGAACCCCGAGAATGCCGACCACCACCTCGATAACGAACCACGAGGAAACCACTATCGCTGCCTTTCACGAGGAGCACCGACCTAACCCTACCATGACCAACTACGATGAGCCTGAGCCGCTTCCTACCGAGGAATGGGACGAGGCTACCTCACCCGAGGAACTCTCACAACAAATCCTCGCCCATGCGGAGCACTTGACCGGAACTGAACGCGGCCGGCTGGAGGACTGTCTTCTTCAGAACACCCGCCTGTTTGGTAAACCGGGCAAGACGGGGTGTACTCTGCCGGTGGCGCACGACATCGACACCGGGGACGCCGAGCCGGTGGCCAGACGACCATGTCCGGTACCCCATGCCCTACGAGAATTCGTGGAGACGCAGGTGCAGGACATGTTGGCGGACGGCGTCATCACCCCTTCACGGAGCCCATGGAATGCGCCCGTGGTCATGGCCAAGAAAAAGACTCCACCCGGTGAGCCGCAGCGTTGGAGGTTCTGCATTGACTACAGAGGCCTAAACCAGGTCACCAAGGGTAACAAATACCCCCTTTCCCGACTTCAAGAGACTCTATCACTGATGGGTGGAAGTAAGTGGTTCTCCACCCTCGACCTGACCACGGGATACCATCAGATCCCGGTGGCCCGGACTCCCGGGAGAAGACTGCCTTCACCGCCCTGAACAGGCACTTCGAATGTGCCCGCATGCCTTTTGGGCTCAAAAATGCACCGGCAACGTTTCAGGCCGCCATGAACGACGCCCTGGACGGCATCATCGGGGAGGGCTGTCTGATCTACCTGGACGACGTGATCCTGTTCACTCCGGACGTCGAGTCACATCTCCGACTCTTGCAGGAAGTGTTCCGGAGGTTTGAGGAGGCGGGTTTCCGGGTGAACCTGGCCAAGTGTTCCTTCATGCGGGCTCAGGTGAACTACCTAGGCCACGTCGTATCGAGGGACGGAGTGGAGATGGATCCCGAAAAAAATATCCGCCATTCAGGACCAGCGGGCGACGACCACCGTCAGAGAACTGCGAGCCTTCTTGGGTCTCGCTGGGTTTTATCGACGCTTCGTGCAGGGCTACTCCGTTATCAGTCGCCCCCTTACGAAGTTGCTTCGGAAGGGGCAACCATTTTTGTGGGAAAATGAGCAGCAGGAGGCGTTCGATGGACTGAAGGCCTCGTTGATGTCACGACCTGTGTTGGCCTACCCGGACTTCGAGCGGGTTTTCATTTTGGCCACCGATGCTTCTGGCACGGCCCTTGGGGCTGTTCTGTCCCAGGAATTCGAAGACGGGGAGCACCCGATCGCATTTGCCAGCAGGACCCTCAAAGACACCGAGACGAGGTATTCCACCACGGAGCGCGAACTCCTGGCCGTGATGTGGGCCACAGGCCACTTCCAGGAGTACCTCCTGGGAAGGAAGTTCATCCTCCAGACGGATCACGCGGCCCTAACTGCCGCCATGAACATCAGGGACCCGACCTCCCGGATTGGACGCTGGATACTGAGGCTCACCGAGTACGAGTACGAACCCAGATACCGCCCCGGAGCCCAGATGACGCATGTTGACGGTCTCAGCCGTTTGACCATCGGCGCCGTCTCTGTCCTGAGTATGCCCAAGGAGCTGCTCGTCGCCGGTCAGGCCCTAGACCCTTGGGTGCAATCGATGATCAAGGCGCACGGGAACGGGAAAGTCCAGAAAGTGGATGGTATATGGAAGATCCGGGTGAACCAGAACGAGGGCAGCGCCTTCGTCCCGCTGATACCAAGTACGCTACGAACATGGTACCTGACGAATTGCCATGAACAGCAATGGGCTGGACACCCGGGTATCGATACCACCAAAAGAATCGCCCAGCGGTACGGCTACTGGAGCAAGATGATTAGGGACGTGGAGGCGTTCGTCCGGAGCTGTGTAGCCTGTCAACGACGAAACACCCCAACCGGTTTAGAGGCCCCAATACAAAGACCAGAGTTGCCCTCCAGGATCGGACAGATCGTCGGGATCGACTTTGTAGGACCCATACCAGGAGGAACCGGGACCAGGTACATCCTCACTGTCATCGACCACTTTTCTAAATACGCCGAAGCTTACATCACAGCCGATTGCACAGCAGCCACTACCGCCAGGATACTGACGACCCGGTACATTCCCTCACATGGCGCTCCCGAGCAATTGGTTTCGGACAGAGGAGCCGCATTCGTGTCCGGGCTTCTCAAGGAGCTGTGCGATCAGACAGGTCAAGACATCTGCGTACCACCCACAGAGTAACGGAGTTTGTGAGCGGTTTCACCGTACCTTGGCAAACATCGTGGCCAAGATCCGCTCCGAGACCACGGACTGGGAAACCGCCTTACCTATTGCACTAGCGGCCTATCGGAGCCTTCCGCACCACAGTACCGGCTATTCTCCGAATAAGGTGCTGTACGGAAGGGAGTTACGGCTACCACACATAGCGGAACTTGAGACCGCACCCACTCCCGCCACAGGACCCCACAAACGGACACAAGAGATCCGGAAAGTGAGGAGACTCACCGAGGGCCAGCTGCGACGTGCATGGTACACGCGCGAGAAAGCCATCAACCAGAGGCGGCATGCGCGGAGTTTCCGCGAAGGACAGCGCGTCTACGCCAAACAAATGGTACCGCCGCAAGGGACCATCAAGAAATTTTGGAGCCCATGGATCGGCCCGCTCACCGTCAAGAGAAAGTTAACGGAAGTTAACTACGAAGTCGTGGACGTGATGGGCCAAGTCTCACGTCATCACCTGAGCAGGCTGAAGCCCGCCTTTCTGGGTTGCGTGCCGGACGAGGCCACGACCACCGACATGCCCAGCGCCGGACCGCAGGTGCCGCCCCACGAGATATCATCGCCGCAAGGAAGGCCCGACGAATCAGAGTGGCTCGAGGTGGAGGACGAGGATCCACCATCGCGCTCACCCCAAGAACCAGGACCCAGGCAGCAGGACCAGTCCCCAAATGGGACCGCTCCCACCACCAGGGCCGAGGAGACGAGCGAGTCGACGGAGTCCCCGGGATACAATCTACGGCGACGACCCCGCGTTGATTACGCTCGGATGCATAGCGGGGCGCAGCAGCCGTCGTCCGCAGAAGGCATCTGAAAGAGAAACGAAACCTGAAAGAGAAACGAAACCTGAAAGAGAAACGAAACCTGAAAAAGAAGAAGGAGAGGAGACCTGAAAGAAGAAACCTGAGAGGAGGGAATTATGTTATGTAAATTTTTGTTTTAATTAATTCAATATTAAGTGAAAAAAAACTTTTCTTTTTTGTAAAACGAACACCATGTGATAAAATGTGAAGAACTGTTATTTTTTTTTTTGAATACGAAAAATCGATGACGAATTGTCCATACACTTACAAATAAAACACATCTGCTTTCCGGCCACGAGGGTCCGGTCGTTTTTTTTTATTCTGTGTCCGGTTGCTACCGCTCGATGCACCGACGTGGGGTCGAGACCCGTCTGGGGGTAAGAGGGAATGGGGATCCGGGCTGGGGCGACCCATCACGGCCGCCGCATGAATGTGCATTTTTGTGTATGTGAGCATGAGATGGGAATGGGAGTTAGTGTGGTGACCACGGCCATGTTTCTTTGTTTCAGACGGAACCACTTAGGAATGGCGACACCCCGGGTGCCGGGCGGCAGCGAGAGTGTTAGGAGTTGGGAGGAGAGGAGAGGAGTCACAATCAAGGCAATTGAAGCAATTGGACGGGTGGCGGAGACGTTAGGGGGCATGCCGCAGCAGTTGCAAGCGGTCACCCGATGCATCACCCAATTGGCGAGCATCGTCGCCGAGCCGGAACCAGTCGTAGTCTCAGCTGCGTCCTCGGACCGGGAGATAGCCATGCTCAAATACCAGGTGCAGGCCCTCCAGGAGCAGCTATCGCAGTGCCGCAACGACACCATCACCGAGCCGAGCGGATTGAACCTTACCAGCGCACCAGGGTCGCCCGACGCGACGTCCACACCTGAACCAACCACCAGCCTAGCCGCACCAAGCAATCCCGATGATGGAGCAAGCGAGGACTCGCCACCCTACTCCCCGATCAGACCACCAAACCAGGACCCGGCCCAAGTAACAGAATCTGCCCGGACTATTCTGAGCGCCTGTCCGGTATGCGGCGTACCAGGCCGGCTCATCATTGGCTTCAGGTGCCAGTCCTGTAAAACGTTTTGGAACCGGCTGGTAGTGAGGGCCAAACAATTCCCGCTGGGTCACCCAAGCCACCCACGCACCTGCCGAAAAAGGGACCATCAAGAGGCCAGGCCACCAAAATGCCCCGGCTGCCGCAGATGGCGGTACGAACGTGCCTTGCTGGGGGCCCGCCCAGACCTGCCTCTGCCGCTTCCGGCCGTCACACCGGAGGGGAAGCACAAAGCCGATGAGGGCATCGGCCTCCGGGGAAAGGAGGGGTGTAATGGGGCGGCCATGGAGGAAGGACCCCGGACCTCTCAGATGGAGCGCACGAGTCCACCCGGGCGGCCCATCCACGCTGGAAGAGCCTCAAGGAGGGGAAGAGGCGCGTTGGCCACGGCGCAGGAGGGGAAGGAGCAGGAGTAGTGGTGGGAGACGAGGGGGGTACCGAGACCACCGACCGCCAGAGAAGTCAGTCGTGTCTTGATAGAGCTACTCACCACAACCCCTTCCTGACGCAGGACCCCCTCAATTAGTGACCCGAATCAGTTTTGAAGTGACCCGGATCATATACGTTGAAGTGACCCGGTACAAATATTTTGAGTTAGTGAAGAGCAGTCGAACAGTTGATAGTCAAGTGAAGTTGAACAGTTAATAGTCAAGTATAGTATTAAAGTAAAGCCAATAGTCAAACCTGAATACCCCGCAACGTCGTAGAACCCTCTTTCGGACTGGTGCACCGGTACGCCCTCCCAGCCAAGCAGGCCTACGCGTCGACCCGGACTTCTCCCAAAGAACTTCGAGAATTGGACTGTAAGCTGTATAACGCCCCGGTAATCATTGTAAATATTCTCATTGTATTTTTTTGTGGTTCCTAGTTTAATTTCGTTTAATGTTCATGTTGAATTAGTTATAGTTAATTCATTTCCGTTTTCGCATTGGGCTTCACCCCTAGGCGTCGTTTTTGAACGAGCGTTTGAGGTCCCAGTTGGGACGCCATTATTCTTGAGGCGTTACGCCACCTTCTAGTTTCATTCAAGGGTGTTTAACCCTCATTAAGTCATATTTTTTTTATATTTTCGTTAGAAGTTCTGAACACTGTTCCTTTTCTTGTTCCATTTTGTACTATATATATGTTTGTCTTTGTGATTTATTATTTTAAATTAGACAATTAGCGTTTTCCATAAACGGCCTTTCTTCTTGATCTGGACCTCTTCCTGGTGATATACGAGAGCAAATTGAATTTAATCATACTATTTCAGGAGCTTAACTCCAGTAACTATTTTTCTGATATACAAGAGCAAATTGAATTTAATCATACTATTTCAGGAGCTTAACTCCAGTAACTATTTTTCTGAAATCAGATTACTCACCTTTATTTCATTTTTGGACGGAGGCCAAAACGCTCCGAATCCGATCGCTTCTTCTTCCAAATTTTTAGAAATTACACTTATCTTTAATTACTTTAGAGTCATCCAGCGACGTCTAGATAATTTATCAGACAGTAGAGTTATTTTTCGGCGATCCCTTGAGACGCCTAGTCAATACCCCTACGCCCGGCTTGCTGTGACGTCGCAGATCCAATCCCGTTCTGGTAAGTACCTTAACCTACCTAGCATAAGCGTTGGGCAAGCGTAATAGTAGGTTTCTCACCCGACCGCTCAGCCCTAGGAAACCCAACTATTACACCCACCTATAAGTTACATCAGTAGTTGATGGAACCTCGTCCCAGTTTTCCATAAAAATGATCCTAAAAATCAAGCTGAAAACCAATGCGCTGGTGTTTCATTAATTTGTCATGAAGGTGCTGCTCTCTACCTGGAGCTTCTTGCACAGAGGGAGATGGCCTAACAGCCATTAAGCAGCATAGGATTTTTAAAGAAAGCAAAGTTCAAATATGCCAATTTTGATATATACATAAAAAACAGAAATGCAAAATAAACTTCCTTAGTTGATTATACTGCAAATGCATAAAAGATATCTTTCGAATCTCACCATTCAATTCATCGTAAAGTTAAAAAGTTAGGCTAGAGAAAAAATAATAAAAGAAATAATAATAATAACAATAAATTAAAAAACAGAGAATACACAAAAAATGTTTACGAGCATCTCTTTCGAATCAGATTGCCATCCATATCAAAGTCACAGTGAGTAGTTCAAAATTTTCTCTCTTGATTCTGATAGATGGTTGCGTATCTTTAGATCTCTTCATTTTTGGCATAAAATGTCCTGCCGACTGTTTCACTTTATTAGGGGAAAATGGAAAAAATTTTTTGGTTAAAAAAAAAAATACAAACACTCACGTCGGGTCACATTTTTTGAAAAACTAGCACCGACGCGCGTTGGGTAAAATGCTAGTTTTTTGGCAAATGTGCATAGATAGGATTCGCACTCAAAAATAGGCATAATTGCTTTAAAAATAGCATTCGAATGCAAAAAAAATATTGGCCCGTACATGGGATGGTACTCAGGTCACTCAACTTTGAAGACAGCTATGATTATGATCTCCACTACACTACGAGGACTCTAACAAGTAATATATAAACACAGAATATAAGCCATCCATAAGGGAGCTTATTTTTCCATTGCCTGTTGACGCTAGTTCGAATTCAGGTCGGCAGGAGCGCGCCCGTGGTCTTCACTTCACTCTCCAATGCCCGGTCCATTCCCCTCCTAGGTTCATGCGTTTTCCGGAGTTGCTCCTTCAAAATTGAGTCTAGAAAGTTCGAATGTCCACCAACATTTTGAACCAAAGATAAATAAGTGGGGTGACAAACATATGTTTAGGAGTCAGCTGATCTGGATTTCTACTAATTTTGTCCTCCGTATCAAATTTTTCCTCATTTCCTACTTGTGCGTAAATAATTATTGTTTAGCTAGGTATATATTTTAAAAGCGTTGCGTATGAAAGATGTCTCTTTCTCGGGGGTTGAGTCTCTTGAGACATGTTAGAAATTCATCACAAGTTTCAGGAGTGTTTACTCAACAAGTTCGAAATTCAGGTGGATTGTAAGTAACAAAATAATTACTGATTCTAACATACCGAGGGCAAAGGCTTGACTAAATCAATTATTTTTTACTGTAGGAATCTACAATATATTATAAAAAACCTATACCGTCTTCAGAAGATGGGATAATTTGTAAAGAATAACTATCTACCTAACCTACCCTTACTACCTAACTAATTCGAACATATTATATAAGTAATTTCATTTAATGAAATTTGTCATTTCAAAGTGATTGTTGCTAACTTATGGAAAGAAAAAGAAGTGAGCTGTAATAACATAACTCAACTGGTAGGTTCCTTCCATCCATTGCAATGAGTGTAGGGCAGAATTACAGCAAGTGTTACTAGATGTACAATGTGTGCGCTAGGTTTTATCTATAATTACTTTGTTGAAATTGTGACAGTTTTACAAATTGTTTGCGCATGATTCTGGATAAGTTTGAGATTCTTTGCAGCCTCCACAACTGGTTTAAGTATTAATGCTACTAGCTGGTTCTCCCAGTGAGCTTCGGGTGTTGTTTGATAGGGTTGATCAGGCATGACAACGTTTTGGTCTAAAGATGAATGTAGACAAAACTAGGGATGGGACTAAATATTGATAGATGTTAGGGGCTCAATATAGTCGGCCGTAAGTACTTGTGTCGTTAGAATTAGTCGGGATGCGGCCCAGGGAAAAAAATGAATTTATTTCATGTTGTTTATTAACCGATGTTTCGTCCTCTACTGAGGACATCTTCAGGATTTGGTGTGTCCAGGAAAAATATAATCATCCGAATATAACGGACTTGTCTAATAACAATAACAGTGGTTCACCCAGTCAAATAAGTCAAAGACTCATGTTCTTGAGAATAACAAGAAAGGTTAAAATAAATGTCACCAGAATTAATGTCATAGAATGGAAAGGAAGAAAACGAAAAGGAAATATAGAAAAAACAAAAACAGAATCCCTGGGCAGCATCCCGACTAATTCCAACGACACTCAATATTGATAGGTATAGAGGACTTGGGGTCTTTTCTGTTATATCCCCGCGTTTACACACTATTTTCTAAAGAATGTGGATTGATGGTCCCCAATCATTTTTACATCCACAGTGGTAAAATAGATCAGGATTATGTGTATAGTTTGGTGGTCTGGATGCTCGCAAGCTCTCATCTAAAAAATATATAACATCAAGTAATAATCAATCCCTTGGTAAACATTCAGATTAGTTGGACATGTAGGTCAGAATGATGTGTATACAGGGTGGTCCACAGGAACCTGACGGTTTTAAACCCATAACGGTACACCAGCTTTTCAGCTCATCCGGGTGACCCCATGAGTATGACAGACTCACATAGCGTATTCCCAATTATTTTCGTGTTTCGCTATTAAAAGAAGACTTAAATGTAGAAAAATTATTGTCAGGGAGGAAATGGAAGGAATGATAAATATTGTCCGCCTAGGGGATGGGGAGGGGGTGAGATCTTTGTAAGCCCCCGTTCGTAGCGAAACTATATTTCAAAACTGTGAAAATCTTCAGAAAAACTGTATAATAAAAAATATAAATCTAATAAATTAATGTTTGCGCATGCGCACAGACTACCATTTATGTGAGGGCAGTGCAAGTTGAAGGAAACCGTCTAGATGCTATCCCACACATACTCTTAACATTTCATCAAAATCGTTCCATTAGATTCGGTGTTTTGCCTATGTCAATCGATATTAGTTTTGCGCATACGCAATGCTTATTACCCAACCAATAGCGATACAATTTATAGGTCATTTTTTCTAGAACATATATCCGATTACCTACCGAGTTTCAACAAAATCGGACCAACAGTTGATGAGAACGTTATGAGAAATTCACGTTTGCGCATGAGCACAGGCTACTGTTGATTGGACGGCATTGAGAATTATAGGGGACTTTCTAGGAGCTAACCGGTACGATCCCTGAAAATTTCATCGGAATAGGACTGAAACTTGGTATAGTTTTGAGCTAGACAAGGATTTTAGGACAATACAGCATGGCAGGACATGCAACTAATGTGAGGTTGGTCAGGGAGTCCACCGATAGATTCGAGGATCTCCTTTGTCAGAGCAATTGGCCAGTTATCACCTACAATCAACTCCCCGTTCGGTTGTTGTTCTTGTCCTGTATGGCCCATGACATACCTATCACAGACCAAGAGACTGAAAGACAGACACGGAACCAAAATTGATCAGCAATCTCTAAAACTCAAAAAGCAAGTGGAAATTTTGATTTTGGAGGACAACAATTTTTTCGATTTCAATTACGAACACAAAGCTTCCTTACTTTTGGCAGTGAGGAAGCAAGAATCGTTTAAGTTTCTCAGAGACGGAAAATGTTATTTTCAGAATAATTTTATCGGCTAGCAAAGTTAAACGAAACACAACCATACCAACTAGTGCCCTCAACCAGCAGGTGCCTGGGCAGGACAAGAACAACAACAACAACCGAACGTGGAGTTGATTGTAGGTGATAACTGGCCAATTGCTCTGACAAAAGAGATCCTCGAATCTATCGGTGGACTCCCTGACCAACCTCACATTAGTTGCATGTCCTGCCATGCTGTATTGTCCTAAAATCCTTGTCTAGCTCAAAACTATACCAAGTTTCAGTCCTATTCCAATAAAATTTTCAGGGATCGTACTGGTTAGCTCCTAGAAAGTATCGCTATAATTTTTTTAATGTTCTATTTTATAGTTAATAAACTTTATTTGAACAATACATTGTTAAACTCTAGGATTCGTTTCAGAATGTCTCAAAATGGATTTCCATGAAGAGTTTTCAACAATTTGGATTCTAAAATTTTTGGAGCCATTGCAATAGCTTTATTTTCTACAAAAATTCGCTTAATAGCGCAAAAAACAGCTAAAATTGTTAAATTAATATTTTTTTAGAAGAATATTGCTCAAATAAAGTTTGTTAACTATAAAATAGAACATTAAAAAATTTATGTATAAAATTATGTTGAAAATGTACTAAAATTTCATTAATTTGAATCGCACAGAATATTATTTAGAACGAGTTTTTGGCCATAAAATTGGTAGTTGACTATTTCTTTGCCCTTGAAGTCCTTAATTTTCCAAACATTAACACAAATTTTGTACGACAATTTACGAAAATTCGCTCATACGATCATGCTGCATGACTGGAACCTTTTTTTCATTCGTATATATTATACATTTAATTATGTGTCATTCCAGATGATAATTCTCCTTAGGGTTGTGATAAAAATTCCGTTCTTGCGCCAAAAAAATCAAGATTTCCAAACGAAAGGATGAGTTCGTTGGCCAACACTCTTTGTTGATTTTTTTTTAAAGCAAATTTTAGTCAGTAAAATATCATCAACAATGAACTGGAACATTATAAAATGTATACAAAAAATTATGCAGGATAATTTATTTTAATTTCGTTAAGATTTTCTGAAAAATCTTTGAAAGCTCCCTAAAAAGCTAAAATTTCTAAATCTTTTTTTTATCACAAAATATCGAGTGCTCAAAACTCAAAACAATGTAACATAATGATAATAGGTACAATGGTTTACAAAAATTCGCTGACAATACGATCATGCTCCTTGACTGGAACTTGTTCCTTGTTATTGGGCATAGGTTTCGCGATGGTGCCCTATGAATTTTATCGTCATTGGTTGAGAAGAACTTTTGTGCATGCGCAAAACTAAAATCTGTTGATACAAGCGAAAATCCAAGACTGCCAACGCGATTTCGTGAGTACTTGTCTAGGGATGGTGTCCTACGAGTTTGTAATTGGTTGTAGTAATCATTGTGCATGCACAAACATGAAATTGGTTGTTACAGATGAAACTCAGGATAATGAAATTGTCAGGGATTTGATGAAATTGTCAGGGATTATGCCATTTAGCTTTTAGGGCTCTTTAGAGAGAAATTGTAAACTCCGATTTCAGAGTAACCTCCTCAATTTATCGTAGTTCCCAAAAACCCTAAAATGCGTTTGGCAAAGTCGATATCGGAGCGAGAACCACACCGTAACATCAATTTTCCGAGCAAACTCCGTGGAATTACCGTTTCAGCATAGATACACTACAAAGTCCATGACAATATGCAGTCCTGGCAACTCTTTTGTGGTAAAACTACATACCTTTTTCCCTTCTACTATAGTGGTAACTCCCACTACACTCATTTCCATTTTTCTGCACTAAAGGATAACTTATCGTGACATTTTTGGAATTGGTAGTCTCGGATTTTTTTGTTTTCATGAGAGCATTAGCAATCAAGCAATTGGCATTTTAGAACTAATGTACCACTGTGTATATTCTATTAAAAATGAAAAAAGAAAAAGAAGAAAAGAAAGAAGAAGAAATAAAGAAAAGAAAGAAGAATGGAAATCGATCGATGAATGAATGAGGATACCTATCTACGCGTAGATTTCATAATTTTCCTATCATTTTTTATGTGGTACCTTGGTAAACTGTGCTCACCTGCGCAAGTAGTTTGTTTTCGTCATCGCATCCTTTCCATCAGAAAGTTAGTGAAAAACGTTGTCTATTCCTACGAAAAATGAAGAGTTACAATGTTAAATCGATTTCGACGGTGAGACCATCATCAGTAACAAACAATAACTGAAGATACATTAGAAAGGACACAGCTTATAAAGTGACTGGTGAAGGGAGATTGAATCCCATTGGTCGAGAGAAAGGAAAAGGGCAGGAGGTATATCAGATAGCTAATCAGATGAAGTGAAAGGGGGAAATAACTAAATATGGTTTCAACAGTGTGAAGGGATGATTCCAAGCTTTATAGAAATGGACCTATCAGTGGTGAAATATATTGAGGTATATCCTCATTTAAACATTTACCAGATCTGTCACTTTTGATAATTTCGAATTTTTCCGAATAATTTTAATTTTAGTATCGTTTTTACTGGTAACAACATTGGGACAACGAATCCTGACAGATCGAGGCACCAGCAATAATCCCAGATCTTCAGTGTCAAAGATAGGAATTTCGCATAGTTAGGTTTATTGAGAAAGATCGTTGGTGAAGTAAGTGTAGGAATAGATCAAGGAAATAAACGATGGATTGGAGCTACATTGTATTTAAGCCCGGACTTCCTTTCTCAACCGATAAAAAACAAGATAAAGCTAAAAGTCACGAAACTATGAAATAACACAAATGACATAGCCCTCTCAAAATTCCCTAGAATCGAAAGAAACAAAATCAATTAGGTAGGTATCGCATTTTGTCGAATGGCAAATTTTCCGAAACTTGAGAGGCTCCTCCGAGTTTGACATTGTCCAGTTCTGTTCGTGCTGTGTCTGTTGTTGTGTCTATAGTTGCTGCACCCTGTACACCTTAGATGGTGATTTCTGTTGGTAGGGAGTGCATCCGCAACCATGGATTATCTATTAAACACTGATTTCTAAAATGTGTAGGTATATATTACATTAAGTGAGGAAGCTATACAGCCTATTTAACTTGGCAAACGTATTTGATAGGTAATGATGATTGCAACTTTCAGAAATATGTATATCTACTTAGTATTGTAAACGTAATATAATAATTATGTTACTAAGTGCCTAATATTACTTCTTTTCAGATATTCCTACCGTTGTGGCGCTTATCCACCCACAAAATTCCAAAAATATGGTGCAGAGATACTCATGGGTTTCATGTGGTGGTGGATGCTATATCATATTGTGACTGAACCTGAGCACATCACAGTAATAACTACAATTTTTATCTTAATTAGTATACCATTTTTGTTTTAAAAGTTTTAGCATAAAATATTCCATTTGTAATTGATAAGCTAAAATCTTAATAATGGGGAATTTTCATGGTTATTTTTTATTTGCTCAATAGACACATCTGAGCGAGAGCTTTCCAAACAGGGGCTATATGATGGATATCTCACTAGTAAAACTGCTCTTTAAATGCATTTGCACGATGAATCACGTCACAGCCCCCGCTGCCTGGGGGGGGGGGGGGGGGCTCTGCTCCCGTGCGCTACTGAGTCACGCGTGACCTTCCTACCCCTTTATTGGCCAAACTAATCAGTCTTTTGAGCTAAAAATTGCTAATTGGGGTTTTCAAGTGCGCTGAATCTGTGTGAGACCCCAACAGATGAAAGTTCTCCATTATGATTAATAATATAGGTCTTAAGTTTTATTAACACTCATTTTCAATTCGTTTCTAGGGTGAATTTCCTTGGCCAGATGTAAAGAAGTGGACAGATGAAGAATTAGGCATACCTAGTGACGATCTCGATTAAATTAGGTGTGCTTATTATTTATTTAATTTGTAAAAACAATGTATAGTTGAAATAATCTTAAAAAAAATTATAATAAAATAAAATAAAAAATAAAAATCAAAGAACTTTTTTTTTCCCTGTTTGGGTTAGCATTTCTTGTACCATGTAAGAAAGTAACGAAAACATCTACTACAGGGTGTATGAAAGTTATATTTGGGCAACCTTAAAAACAGCAAGTAGGTACACAAAATTTGTTGACAACATGGAACAGAGGGTTTTAAGTAAAGTGTACAAAATTATTTAGTTAGATGACACGATACACTAACTTAATTCAATTTTTACAGCTTCATACATGTATCTTTGACGCCTTACAACGGAACCAACGTACTTATAATTCAGAAAACCTCATGTGTTGCCCTAGAACTTTTTCAGCCTTCCTCAACAATTTTTCTTTCCCTCTTTCTTTTTTCGACCGACCGGAGAGCCTCTCTTCACGATCACGCCTGATAACATCCCAGTACTCTTTTTCTTCATTCCCTGAAAAGTTATACATCGTATTATGATTTCAAATGGTCGAATTAATCCAAATCCAACTACAGGGTGGCCCCCAAATGGAAATTTTAAAATTCCCTGACATTTCCCTGACTTTTCCCTGACCGAACTTCATATTTCCCTGACAAAAAATATCAAACTCATATATATATATATATATATATATATATATATAAATGTCGAATAATAGGTACAAATATAAACACAGATATGAGTAGAAATAATCAACGTTTCGCTATTTTGCGTTATCAAGATTAATGAAGATGTTTTTTATGTGGTTGGTGTTTAGGCAGTCGTGATCACCTGATAAGTATTGTGGGGTGTGTTGGAGTTCAATTTTGAGTCAACAATAATTTTGGCGAAAACAATTTTAAGGTCAAAGAATTTTTCCAAATTTTAAAAAACATTTTTCCAAATTTAAAAAAATTGTTTTTTCTGGGAGGAATCAGCCATAAGAGTTCAGGCCCGGCGGCTTGAGGGCACCCAGAACCCAAATCCGAGCTTGTTCTGCATAATTTAGAATGAGTTTTTTGTCATAAAATGTATATTTAACAACTTCGTTGCCCTCAAAGTTCTCAATTTTCAAAACAATTTAACCTAAATGTAATACGACAAATTACGAAAATTCGCCTTTAATCATGCTGCATTAATTTTCATTTAATATTTTATGGTCTCTCAATTTGTGATCTGAAGCGATTTGTTTAAGATCAAATTCAAATTTTCTTCATTTGTGTTGAAAAAAGGAAAAGTTTTTAACAAGGATATTTCTTAGCTTTGTGGGTAATTCCAAATTTTCGCCCGACTGCAATTAATGTCTCGCTTTTTTCCACCTACTTCCAATCGGTGCCTTATTTCCCATCCCACAAAAATCTTTCGTTGGAAAGCTATGAATTTATTACACATGGCTTCACATTTCAATAGGCCAGCATGAGAAGTCCTAGCTTACGTACACCAACTCGTTGTTGGGACTCTTACTGGATCAATCCACTACTCTGTTGGGTTTGCTCCCTAGTTCAATAACCTGTTGATTTTTCTCACACATAGTTTACTAATAGGTGATGTAGTAACCAGGAGAGCCGAAGACATATCCATGTCACAATGTATCTGTGTGTAGCGTTGATACTCTTTGAACAGTACCACGACTCATGACAATTATTTTTTTTATTCGTATTACCCATCTATAAAATATAATGTAGTATGATAAACTACGCCGTTGAAGTTTTATTGTTTGGGAGTTAAAATGAACCTAAAAACACTGCAAATTATTACACAAAGTATTGATTGAAAAAATTCCCTGACATTTTGGTGTTTTTAGCAAAATTCCCTGACATTTCCCTGACTTTTCCCGTCGCACAAAATTCCCTGACAATTCCAGGTTTTCCCTGACTTTTCCCGTTGGGGGCCACCCTGAACTACATTTCGTATAAACCGCACATAGCAAAACAAAATAGGTATAAAATGATTTTCAATTTTGGCAAAGTCAGAACCGCACATAGCAAAACAAAATAGGTATAAAATGATTTTCAATTTTGGCAGAGCCAGAATAATGTAACGTTTTCTGATGCATGAGATTATGAGGATAATTATTTTCCTAATCTAGACCAATGATCTAGAAAAAATCAAAGGGAGCATCTCATAGGCACGTAGACTATAATTATAACATGAGAAATAACCCTAATCAGCTAAGTGAAATGTGGGCTAATTTCTTTCCTGATCCCTCTAAGATGCTCAACTTTGAACTTCAGTCTCTCTAGGACACCCCCAGGAATTGATCGAAGGGGGTGGGGGGACAATCCAAGCATAAGTGGTGTTTGGTTGAGGTTGCTAAATGGCTGAAATCAAGAATGTTGCTAAATAATTCCAAGTCCAACTTCATTGCATTTTCCCTGAGAAGGCATAAGGTTCCTTTTCTTGAAGGCTTAAAAATTCACGAGTCCCATCAATGCCATATTTCATGTACTTGTCCTTCTATAATACAGGTGCCTCAAACGCGGTATTTGGGAGTAATAATGGACCAGTGTCTTACATGGCTTCCGCATGTTGAATTTCTAGTGAATAAGTTAAGAAGGCTCATTCCGATGTGTCTGGCGGTCAGAGGTTTCATGTCTCTTAAAACATTGAAACTTATGTACCTCGCACTCATCCAGTCTGTTATGTCATACAGCATTGTAGTATGGGGTTCAGCTTACCGATTGGTTTTAGATCCGCTGTACAGGACCCAGAAGTTATTGATAAAAATTTTACTTTAGAAAAAATCTAGAACGCCAACAAATCTAATTTTCAATGAGTTTCAGGTTCTGGATTTATGGAAAATTATTAGAAAAATCAATTTAATTTACATTTATAAGCAAAAAGGTAATTATGTTCGAGTGGATGGCATTACTCGGTTGGCATCTGATTTTACTTTAAGATTACCTCTCAGATTGACGACATTGGGTAAGAATTTTTTTTACATATAATGGCGTTAAAATGTTTAACAAGCTTCCTGGCGACATTAAAACTTCAACCAGCTTATCCGTTTTCAAGAATTCTTTACAAAAATATTTACTCAGTGATCCTTAATACAAATACTTGTTTTTATCTATTAATCGTCAGTGTTCATTTACTTTTTTTCCCCCTTTTGGTATTTGATGACTACTTTTTAGTTCATGATAACATGTTCTATTTGAATTATTTTAATTAGTTTATTTTTTAACTTAATAATTTGCACAACTAATTACGGCTCCTCCCCCAGCACAAGTTTTCACTTAAAGGGGGTACTTTGTACTTCAAACATTATTTCTTCTTTTCAGCGTATTTAAGTTTATAATTTGCTTATGTTATCATGCATAAATTGTAAATAAATGCATTAAATAAAAATAAGAAAAAATACAAAAATAACCGCATACAAATCCGTTTCTGGCCATTCTAAGACCGAATCCGTGAAAAAACCGATAGGTGTGTGAGTGTGTGTGACTAATTTTGTTGACGCAGCCTACACCTCAATTCTCAACCGATTTTCGAGACTTTCTTTGTTCGATCCCGATTTCAGTCTAGTTGCGCAACAAACCCCGGAAATTTTGAATTCCGCGATGGACGAGGAATAATAGAGGGAGTATAGCCGAAAAAACGTTTTTTTTTTTTTTTTTAACAAATTTTGTCGACGCCACCCAGGTTACAGTTCTCGAGCGATTTTGGCGATTCTTATTTGCTTAGATTCCAATTTTAGTCTAGTTGTGCAAAAAACAGTGGGAATTTCGGATTTGCTGTGGAAGAGGGGAAAATTACTGATTCTTCCAAGCGCTGCCCAGCCCAAGCTACAAATCTCGATCGATTTTCGTGATTCTTATTTTGTTCTATTGAGAATTCGATATAGTGTTTGAACGTATGTCAAGAATTTCAAATTTCATCATGGGATGATTTTTTATGATTTTTGTGATTTTTTTCCAATTAGAATTTGATCTAGTTTTATAAAATATACCAGGAGTTTCGAATTTCATGCTGGAAGTTTTATGATGGAAATTTACTGTCGGTGGAGGGGGTTCATTTAAACTATCTAAATAAAGGAACGATCTATCTAGGACATGCGGAATAGAATTACCATGTGAGGAACCACCCTAATCAGCTAAGTGATCTCTGAGGCTCATTTCTATAGGATCGCTTACATTTAAATTAATTTAATTTAATTAATTTCTTCGCTGCTTACATTTAAAACTAAACCTCTCAGAGGTGGATAGGTATTACAAATTGCGAAACAAACCCGATCAGCTCCGTGGGCCATGAGACTAATCTCTTTCCTTATCGTCTTGGGACGCTTATAAATTTGAACGAGTATATCTATGACATTTAGAATACAATTACAACGTGCGGAACAACGAAGTGATTTAAGAAAAATTTCCATTTTTATCATTAATAACATTTCACATTTCTGCCAAGACATAGTAAAAAAGAGAACTGTAGTTCTTCGTTTTTAAATTTATTAGCATTCACACATTTATCAAAGCATTTCTTTTGTTTTCTAATTCAGACGAATTCTGCGTGGTTAGTTTTAGCAAACGTTCTAAGAAAATGGAGCTATTGCTATGAATTTAAAATTCTGAAGCAAGAAATTATCTAAAAACACATGTTTCTGATAACCCGATTTCTTGTGATAATCTGAAAAAATTCCTGTATGTGTATCATTCCAGAAGATAGTCCTCTTCAGAATGGACATAATAAATTATTTTACTAAAAATCGAGCATCTAAAAGAAGAGAATTTTGGAGGAAAATGTTCATGGATATTGAAGTGAAGAAGGGGATTCAATCTCTATGAAAAAGTGTTGGGGTGAAAACTTACCTTCCAGGATTCTGACATTATCCCAAGTGCTGGATTCGCAAAACTTCTTGGCCGCCTCGTTGCTGGACAGCCTGACTGTCACATTGGTAGACCCCTCCTTGACGTCAATGTATTTCACATCCGGACTGACAGAATTCACATCCCTCTAACAAAACGCACATTTAATAATTTCATGTTGAATTTCAACTTGGGAACTCTTGTAACCTGGTTGTGGTTTCCTAAAGAAACCCAAGCATTGACTCAAGTCTGACCTAGATACCACCCTGACTGTTGGAATACGTCGACTGCCAACGATCGAGCTAGTATCTAGGTTAAGCACGGGTCAAAACATTGATGGATTCATTTAGGAATCCACAACTAGGTTACTTTGAGTTCACAACACAACTCAAGATAAAGATGAATTTCAAAGACATTCGGCTGTAACCGAAACGGGCATCAAAAGTTCACTAGTCCAATGAGACAAGCACCAGTTTTTTGAAACTGAATTTTTGGTAGTGACCAAAATGAACCTCAGCGACATCATTTCCCTCCCCATTTTTTGCACAAATTGACTACCCTGACGTTATTGCATATTTACCATCGAAACTTTGCCACAGACTAAGACTTTGAGAAACACTCTAGGAGGGACCAGTTTTGGAATTATCAAATTTTTATTTTGTCCCTTCACTATGCACTCAGAACTCAAAGTTCTCTCAACAGTAAATATCACTGTAGGGGGGACCTGAGTTGGATTTTGTAAATTCCATATTTACATTTTATAAAAATCTCAAAATTGGCCAAGTTGTTAATGGAAGACGTCAAAAGCTATGTTTCTATACAAGTATTGATTCTAAATAATTATTAATTAAATCAGGAGGGACCACTCATGATATTCTGAAAAAACAACGAACATCCAACAATAACAACCACACAATCATAAACTTTGCCTGTATTCACAAATAAATCATGGATAAATAATTTAGGAGGGACCTTTGGTCGATTTTTGAAATTATAGCATTAGTGGAGGAAACATTTACCTAGGAGTTCATGAAGTGAATAAAACTGTAGATTTTATATTTCCTTCCAGGACTACCGACACAGTAGGTTGGTTAAAAATGTTGTGCTCCTTTGAGCACTGCCGTTCAAAGAACATTCAAGTCAGTATTTGTACTACAGTAGACTCTCTTAACTGGCCTTCGGATTAACTCCTCCTATTAACTGTATTCGTCAGTTCTCCACTCTTGTGACAACGAGAGGTGATGGAAAGAGAGTAATTACTCCTTCAAAGGGGAGAGGTGATTAACCTGCTACAGCAGAGGATAACCTGAAGGTTGAATAAACCATCACAAATATCCCCTGCTGCAGCGTTTACAAGAATCGAGAAGGAGGAACTACTCCTATCCATCACACTCTCCACGACCTTCCCAGAAGGCGAGGAGGAGAATAAACATATATCTTTCCTCGTTTTGCGTATCTCAGCGTTACATGTCCTTCCTGGAAGGTAGTGAGAGGAGCAAAAACATGTCTTGCTCCTTTTTAGGATGTCCCTCTGAATGAAGCAAGTCATATAGGCAAGGCTTCGTACATTAGAGGGATAACCTATTGGAATTGATCCAGAGGGGTATGGGACAACCCAAGCACGAGAAAAATAAATAAATAACCGAATACAAATCGAGGTGTGTTGTGTGTGTGTGACAAATTTTGTTGACGCTGCCAAAACCACAATAATCAACCTGTTTTCGTTATTTTCTTTTTTATCCTAATTTTGAGTCTAATTGTGCAACAAACCTTGAGAATTACGGATTTGCGCGTGGGAAGGGAGGAGGGATGGTTAACTATTCATTAATGTGCTGCCCAAGCTACAATTTTTGACCGATTTTCGTGATTATTTTTTTTTGCTCAATTGGGAATTTGGCATAGTTTTGAAACATATTCCAGGAGTTTCACATTTCATTATGGAGGGGGGTCAGTGGAGGGGTTAATACTAAAAAAGCATATAATGTTTACACTATTCTTATCTGATTATCGTGATCCCCCCCTCCCCAATTAAGAAGTCTCTAGTTCGGATACATATACCAAGGGTTTCAATTTCATTATGGAAGGGAGTGAGCGAAGGGGATAATACTGATAGATTGGGATTTTTACTCTATTCTCATCTGATTTTTGTGATTCTATTTTGCTCAATTAACACTTTGGTCCAGTTTTTGAAAATATGCTGTAGGCCTGATGATTCAGGCCTAGCACGACTCTTCCCGATTAAGCGGTGAGAGCCGGGGAAGGCCAGGACGGGAGAGCGGATCAGAGGGACACAGACAGGACTGCGTCTGATATATATACCCAGGACATGGGACCCTCGAGACCAGATCTATTGAGTTTTTGAGCTTGGTGAGTTGTAAAATTTGTCCGCAGTAAGGCCCCAGTGTATATGGCATCCCAGTCATCCCCGTAACATGCACCCCCGTTTCACCCATTCGTAGTAACGACTCCCCAACCATTTCGATAGTTCCCCTGGCGACCATTAGGCTTTTCTAACTGACATCTTACTGGATCACGGCATTGTATTGATGCACCCGGCATCTTCCAAACTCTTGACCGGAGGATATCCTGCGGGCCCCGACGGCACAGAGGTAACGTTACCATCTTCTACTCTATTGGCCAACAGGTATAGGCAGGATGTGGCAACAAGTTGTGAAAGGACACATAATAATCAGTAAAACAGTGATAGGGAATATCGTGTAACGTAGTAATGAGTAATGAATAAGAATATTTGTGATCAGTCTAAATCGTAACATTGAAGTTAAGCATAACAAACCTAAGAAGTCTCTTGTATATAATAGTTCAGTAATAACGTAACAGTATTACCATAATAAGTTTTTCATTCTATTTTGGATCGTAACAATCATAACGTTGATAATAATTCTTTTAGTCTAGTTATAAGACTAGTGCCTATTGTTGATCTCATGGAATTTGATAACACCTTTTGATTTTTGTTAATATTGCATATTTGTTTCCTTGTGCACAATTGACACTCAATTATATACATTCGACACGAATCTTATGTTTACTTGACTTTCTCCTGTTACTCCTGGTTCAGACATATTTATGGTAACAAGTATAAGGAACCTTCTGTTCCAGAGTAAACTTTGTTGAAAGCCCTTCAGGCACGATTTTACACACTGTAACGAACCTTCAGTTCGAGTTATCATTATATGGTAACAATTGCAATAACGTTCAAGTGAACGTTCAGGTTTGTTCTCTTCGCAATCCCACTACATATACCGAGGGCTCAGGCCTGCTTTTGGTGAGAGCACTCTACACAACGCTGGTGAGAATGACGCAACACCCCCTCAAAGTAACGTGTTATTTGGTAACATTTAGATATTGTCATTTCAATATTATGTCCATAGTAACGTAGCGTCAGAGTTCTTATAAAATAAACGATTCTACCATTACCTCCCAAGGTTTGGCTTACAATGCCAAGGATTTCACTATGAAAAGGGGTGAGTGGAGGGGGAATACTGATAAATCGTGTTGTTTTCACTATTCTCATCTTATTTCGGTGGCTGTTTTTTCGTTGGACCCAGATTTCAATCCAGTTATTCAATAAACCAAGGACGATTCAGAATTACAAACAATGGGCAAATGGAGGAGGTAATTTTGATCAATCATGATATTTTTTTCTCTTTATTTTTATTTTATTTAATTTTTTAATGTTTCGGTTTAGATGAGCTAAAAAGGGATTCCATTTTGATGACGGATTTTTCTGAAGAGGAGTGATAGAGGGAGGGCAACACTGATATACGTACTGCGATGTTTTCAACCTCTTTGTAAAAGCAGTACATACTTCACTATTGTACTGCGTGTGGAGTGGAAGGGTAGTTCCTCGCAGCACAATCTCGTCAAGTTATAATGGAGATAGTACATCCAGTAAAACCACGATATATTCCCTATTCTCACCAAAATAATAAAAACCAGACATAGGGGCGTCCCTGTAATGCATACATTACTTACCAATATGTTTTTCCTATGAATCAGAAGCCAGTAAATCAAAAATTAAAGAACTAAAATCATTCACCGTTCCTTCATTTTCTACAAATACTGCCCCACATTTTACAGTGTGTACATGACACGCGCGACCAACATTCTTGGAACACGAGCCGGGTAAAAAAAAAATCCGACATTAGTTCTATTTTGGTCGTAGTTTGTCAGTAAATGTTATAATTTTGGAAGATACGCTTTTTTTCTTTTTTGACTTCTCGCACAAATACAGTTTTCCTAACTTCGGTAGTGGGGAGTGCTGAGTAGAACCCTCCGTTGTTTGCTGTGGAACGACTCAAAGCAAAAACTAACCGAACAAAGTGATCATTAATGTATACATAAACACTAAACTACTGGACGAATAACTCGGAGCTTTCTAACGTTTCGTGGAACTTTCAAAACACACTTGTTTCAAATGGCCCATTTCAGTCGCCACTGAAAATTAATTTTAAAAACCTGGGGCTCATTTCGGCCAGCCATATGAGTTTTGGGGCCCGATTTGGAAACTCCCACACGCATCACATACTTACCTTGAAAGGTTTGATTTCCACGATCGGTTCCTCCACAACGATCCTCACAAGAATACCGGGAACAAAATCATTCGGGATCGTGGTAACGCTATTATTTGGAATTTGGTCTTGTTCCCTCAAAGGATTTTTCTGTTTTGAGCTGTCGGATTTCATCTGAGTTTGCGACAAATGCTTCTTGAGAAGACTCATCTGTTCTTTTTGAGCTTTCAAGTATTTATTTCTGAGGGTCTTCCAGTCCTTCCTACAACAAGACATAAACTATTGACTTTTCATCGGGATGTAATACTAGTTACTTCATAGAGCGACTAGAAAACTGTTTTTCAAGAGAAATTAATAAGAGGATTGGGAAGGTTTATCTACCAGCACATCTCAAAGTTGTATAGATACTTCGAAGAGAATCTCATTATTTCACCTCTTGAAATATGAGTATATAGACTCTTTTTATATAACATTAGATTTGTTAGGAGATGTCGTTTTCACAAAGTTGCACCATTCACTGATTGAAACAGTTTTTCACCTAATCTAAATACTTAAATTTATTTTATTGGAAATTTTATGAACGAAAAATCAAGTTTTCCTTCATATTCGCCCCATTACCTAACTCATGTACTTATCACTTTGAAGTATCCCGGTTGTCCCTGAAATTTAGAACAAATAAACGGAGGGACTGTTTGTTATTCTCAAAATCTGAGTTTCAGTGCCCATAAGGTGTAGCACGAAACTGCCATTGGAAAAAAAAGATAATAAACATAATCTAGAGACTGCTGTTAGAAAATCTTCTAGCGTTAGCGTTTGTCCGTATTAGTAATGGGCTAAGTGTGAAGCCAGTTGAGTTAAGCTGATTTCACATGGAGCGGAACGAGCGGAAGGAGTCGGAAAGATTGTTCACATGAAGCGGTCCTTGTTGAACGGAATCATAACCTCCCTACTGAAAGCCTCCCTGATCTGAAACCTCTACTTGCGGTTATCAACATTCCTGTCCAATGAGCTTGCGCGGAGCTTGACAGAACGCGGAAACGGTATAAAAGTTTCTACCGCCGTCCGCCCATTCCAACAACATGGCAGCCACCATCCTCAACTGTTGTCCTAACAGCCAATCAGATTGCGTTCCGTCCTTCCTCACTCGTTCCGCTCCATGAGAAACCAGCTTTATACTTTCGTCTTTCTACAGGCCTCAGGGCTACAGGTTTCTCTGATTCCTCATGGGTCTTCATGAATGTTATTTTAATGCAAAATAAGTGCGTGCAGAAAGGGAAACTTTAGCGACAATTAATTTGATGTAGGTTCCTCCACTCACGATGTAAACAAACAGTTTTAGTTTGCTTCTTTTTTCTCTTGGCAGGTGTATTATTTTTAGTTAACAACTTAATGTTTACTAAGCTTTTTAGCTTAAAAAAAACAAAAAAAAAACAAGGATTTAATCAACTGACCAGAAAAATTACATAAGCGTCGTGCGTGACGATTGTGGAGGGCCATGAAATCATCTAACTAAAACGGTTTCATTTCACGTAATCGTGAGTAGCATTACAGTACAGACAACACAATATGAATTTATACTTTACTTTAACTACTTATTCTTTTTATAGCTTGTGTCATGGATGGGTAACGAAAACCAGTAAAAATGGCCACAAAACATGTAGGAAGTGTTTCACAAGATAGTAAACCGGGGTTTTGGTTTTTAGCAAACTTTCGTAGAAAATGAAGCTATTGCAATGGCTCGGAAAATTTTAAAATCAAAATTTTTGAAAAATGTCCTCATTAAAATCCGTTTTGAGGCATTCTGAAACGAATCCCAGAGTTTTTTCATATATATATTTTTTTTCATATATATATATTTTTCCATATATATATATATATATATATATATATATATATATATATATATACATACATATATATGTCCTTCCAGACAATAATTCTCCTTAGAATTGAGATAAAAATTCCGTTCAAGCACCAAAAAATCAAGGTTTCCAAACGAAAGGATGAGTTCGTTGGCCAACACGTATTGGTCAAATTTCCAAACATGTGCTAAAAAAATCATTAAAAATTACATAAAACGTCTAAAAATTGTTAGTTATATGTTTATCAGAATTTTAGTCAAAAGAAGGTGGTTAACAATGAACGAGAACATTACAAAATTTATTCATAAAATTAAGGTGAAAAATGTACTTGAATTTCAGAGATATTTGCTGAAAAATTGATTAAAAACTGAAAATGTGCTAAACATCCAAAATCTGTTTTGAATCGTAGAATATGATTAAGAACGAGATAATCTGCCATAAAATTTGTGGTTAACAATTTCTTTTCACTCAAAGTGCTCACATTCCAAAACAAAATAACATTATATAATACGATAATCTACGAAAATTCGCTCATACGATCATGCTCCATGACTGGAACTTTGATCCCACCCATAGCAATCTCACATTTTCCCCGACAGAGCGCTCTCGTGTGCGTCCTGTGCGCATGGTCTATACCAGGGATCGGTCTCTAACCTTTTTTACTGAAGGGCTACACTATCAAATATTTGAGACAATTAGGAGAGTGCCTAAGAAGGATACTCGGAAGATGTATGGCCGAAGTGACCGGAGAAGATGTAACGATGATCTGTGGCGCTAAGCAATTGGCAGGAGGCCTTAGTGCAGGCATTGAGGGAGCAGTTCAAACGATGGATAGCCTTTTCGAACAGAGGGCTCATCCAAGATCAAACTGGGGATTTCTGATTGTCGATGCCATGAACGCATTTAATGTAGCAAATAGAATGATGTCACTGTGGCAAGCACGGGTGTATTGGCCAAGATGTGCAAGATTTGTATATAACACATACAAAGGGCACGCAGAATTGGTGGTTAGAGGAGGGAGAGAGAGTTTGTTCAGCAGAGAGGGAGTGACCCAGGGAGACCCGCTATCTATGCTTCTTTACGCTTTGTCCACAATACCTCTCATTGATCGACTTGACAATCCACATATAACTCAGTGTTGGTATGCCGATGACTCTTCGGCACAGGGTTCATTTGAGAATTTGAAAAACTGGTGGAACCAGCTGAATCAAGAAGGCCCAGGATTTGGCTATTTCCCCCGAGGAAATAAGACCTTTCTTGTGGTAAACCCAGCTGACATTTATGACGCCCAGAACATTTTTCAAGGGACAGGAATCACAGTTGTGACTGGTCATAAGTTTTTGGGTGGGTTCATAGGGCAGTCCAGTACGAAACAAAATTTTGTTGAGAAGAAGATTGATAACTGGATACAAGAAGTTGATCAGCTTGTAGAAGCAGGAAAAATTCAGCTTCAGTCAGCACATGCAGCATTCTGTAAGTCAGTGCAGTTCAAATGGCAGTATATGCAACGAGTGCTGAACAGTGATGGAAGTGAATATCGCCGACTTGCATCAACGATCAGGACTTAGTCACTTAGGCATTAGTCGGAGGTGTTGTCACAGAAGCAGAATGCAATCTGTTCTCTCTCCCAGTGAACAAAGGAGGCTTAGCACTTACGGACCCAAGAACCTGTGCCGAAAGGGCCCATGAATTGACAAGAGAAGGTTCAATGGAGCTAATTTCAGCAATAAATCAGCATCGCCCACTAGATTTTCAAGAGCACCATAGAAAAGTTAATTTGGCTAGGAAAAGAGCGAGATAATATAAAACTGAAAAAGAAGATACATTACTGCAGGATACCTTGGAATCGTTTCCAGCGGATAAGAGAAGGGCGATTGAGCGTTCGGTGGTTCAGGTCTCAGGGTCAAAGTCATCAGGGTGGCTCTCAGTACCTACCCCTCAGAAAGCACAATTTCGACCTCTCTCCATCAGAATTCAGAGACGCAGTGGCAGTGAGGTACAAACGGACACCAACCAATATGCCGACTTCTTGTGATGGATGTGGTTCACGAACTTTCAGCTTAGAACATGCATTAAGCTGTAAAACGGGAGGCCTAATCACTCGGCGACACAATGAGGTTAGGGATCTCTTAGGAGAGCTCATGACAGAAGCATGGGGCAACTGTGTAAAGGAGCCGATTATCATAGAGGCCACTGAGGAATCACCAGGCCTCAAAGGGGATTTGGTATGCAGAGGGGTGTGGGAACCACAGAGGGAGGCGTTATTTGACGTACGTGTCACAGACACAGACGCTCCCTCTTACGTTTCCCGTCCTGTTGCATCCATTTTTACTGCTGCAGAAGAAGAAAAGAAAAGAAAATACATGGCAGCTTGTGAAGATAGACGATCTTCATTCACCCCCCTGGTCTGTTCGGTTGATGCCCATTTTGCACCACAGATGGTTAGTTTTCTTAAAGTGTTGGCTGAGCGACTGAGTGATCGATGGGGACAACCGCAAAGTGTAGTGCGCGGATGGATTCGCGCGAGATTGGCTTTTGCGTGCATCAAGCATGTGCGTGCATGGAGCTCGAAAACGCTGGCGAAGCTGTGAAGAACTAATCGGATTCTACGATGGCGCAGCAACGCGACTACATTAAAAAAAATACCAAACACCACGTAGAACGTCAACGGAGTCTCAGTTTCAATCTTTCAACAAGAATTTCTTACCACCTTTATATATTATCAATAAAACGACAAAATTAAAAAAAAAAAAAAAAAAAAAATTTACTAATATTTCCCGAGCCGCTCTCCCCCCCCCCCCCCCCACCCATACATTCACGAAGTTTTTTTTTAATTAAGAGTACTCAGTGGTGGTTATTGAGATATTCTGGGCTTCTAATTCTAGTTTTCTAAGTAGCTATATTCCCTTATATATCTTTGTTGTTGGATAACTCAAACCATGTTCTTTTAAGATAGTTAAAAATAATGTTGTGAACAAAATATACCAGACCTAAGTAAGACAATTATTAATGATTTTTACTTAGGCCTACTTTCACTAAAAATTTCAATGATTATTACAAATACCCATACATTTTTAATATAACATGATGAGTTATTTTTAGTCCTGCCTTAGGTACAGTCGGGGTAAGCTTTCTGCCCCTACACCACCACAGTACAGACCGTGCAAAAAACTGACCATCGCTGAATGTCTGATCGCTGCTTGTTTACAGATAACTTAACACTTATCGAGAACGGAGGGGACAAAAATAGAGACGATTACTGTACTCATAGTTACCGGTAAAAGTGTTTTATGGAAAATATATTATCAAATAAATGAAAAATCTTTTTTCAGTTTGTAATTTTTCCGGATGGTCAAAATCTGCGTAGGTTGGAGACCCCTGGTCTATACACTGTGATCTTCATGTTCTCTCTGTTCAGTTCAGTTTTTGTTTTAAAGTGTCTCATTGTAATCTTAAGTCATGTTCCCTTTTCTAACAAATATCCATCTATTTCCGCTGGTGAAGTTTTCATTTTGATTTTGCGTTCATCTAACAATAATTCTTAAGAACTGCTTAGAAGGATTTTAACTTTTAAAAAGCAGTACTTGCAGTACAGAAATACTGTTCGTTGTAAGATATTTGTAAATGGATGTCCCACTTTAATAAGAATGGTAAACAATTTTGTTAGCGAATTTGCGGAGAAAATGAAGCAATTGCAATGAATCCCAAAATTCTAAAATCAAAATTTTCGAAGAATTCCTTTATTGAAATCTGTTTTGAGATATTCTGAAACGAATTCTAGAGTTCAAAGAACATTAGAGTTTAATGTATATATACATATATGGATATGAGTGTGTGTATCATTCCAGGCAATAACTCTCCTTAGGATTGAGATAAAAATTCCGTTCTTGCGCCAAAAAAATCAACCATTCCAAACGAAAGGATGAGTTCGTTGGCCATCACTTTTTGAGCAAATTAAATTGGTCAAATTTCAAAAAATGTACTAAAAAAAAAAAAGGAAGAAACTAAAGAAATTTAGCAAAAAAATTATATGGTCAACTACGAACTAGAACAAACATTGTAAAATTTACGCACAAAATTTTGCAAAAATTTGTACTCAAATTACATTAACAATTGTTGAAAAATCTATAAAAACTCCCAAAAAGAGCTAAAATTTCCGAATCTTCTTTTTATTGCAGAATATTATTTTGAACGAGTTTTGCTGCCATAAAATTAGTAGTTAATTACCTATTACTATGCACTCAAAATGCTCGAATTTCAAAACAACAAATTTCAAAACAATGTACCTATTCTAAAACAATATGTCTTATCATATTACCAGCGGATTACCGGGGTGTAGCAGCCAAACGAAACATATTGCCAACTAAAATATTCAACTACCCTCTACTCTTGTACCTACCTACTATAATTCATGAGACGTTCCAGACCCGAAGCGAGCAACTCCCACTCCATCCTGTTTCTCCCCACAAAGCCAACCGTAACTGTAGGGAGTTACTGTCAAATGTACAAACAAAAAATACTGAAACGAACTTGAAAGCCTGTATTTTAAAGCTATTTCATCTCTTCCTGATGCAAGTAGTCAATCCCTTAGTAAACATGCAGATTAGTTGGACAAACAGACCAGAATGATGTGTATAATTTGGTGGTCTGGATGCTAGCAAGCTTGCATCTCAGCAATACATTTCACATCAAGAAGTCAATCCCTTAGCAAAATATAGATTAAGTTAGATGAATAGATCAAAATAGCGTTCTAAAATATGGCTTCAAATATTTAAAATAATGACGTTTATAAATATGTTTCGAAGGTTGAATTCAAATGTAAAAATATAATATCCCGATTCTGGGATCGATATTGGAGCCTTTGACTCATTAATCCGTAACGCTACCCACTAGACTGCAGAGGACTACATCAACTAGTGAACCATCATAGACTGTGATTTCCTCAGTATTCACAACGAGCGCTAGTGTCGCGCGGCTGCAGAAGGCAGGATTGAGATTAACCTAACAAATGGGGGGGATACAGGGCAGTGGGAGGTGCTCGCATCGGGTCTGGAACGTCTCGTCTATAATTCGCCCTCACTTTGGTTGAGATCGGTACGGGTTCACTTCATATCCAGGTAGTTGCCAGACATTATTGCTCAAAATAGTTGCCATATTAAAGCGTACACCCCATTTACCACGGTTTATCGCATTGCGTTTTTACCTTTTGCGGGTCCCGTTGGGAAATTCCGATTTCCTATGACCTTCCCAAGAGTGCAAAGAATGAGTAGTAATATTATAATGAAATGGGTTTCCACAACTTCGTTTCTTGATGTTCCACACAGAGGCTCCCTATAAAATTTCAAATTCCTTGAGTGAATAAGAGAGAGCTTAACTAAGCTGATCTGGTTGGAACCCGTCATTGCATTCGTCTCTTAATGTCCTAGAGAGACTCTCTATCAAATTCCTAGGGCGAATAGTAGGAATTTAGCTAAGTCAGCTGATCTAGTTGGAACCCCTCCATTCTTATTTTAATGATCTAGAGACTCCCTGTCAAATTTCTGATTTCTTGGGTGAAAAGAGGAGAATTTTGCTCACTAAGCTGATCGGGAAAGAGCCCGTCATTTTATTCGTCTCTTGATGTCCCAGGGGTCCACACAATCAAATGTCAACTCAGACAGGAGAGAATATTTAGCTCTCCTTTTTTTCGGAAAGAAATCGCTCGTTTTTTTTTTTTTTTTTTTTTTCTTTTTAGCAATAGGTAAAACCCTACGTTATAACTACGACCAAGGTTCCTGTAGTTAATGAAGCCATGAAGCGTTTTGACATGGATATGTCTTTGCTCTGGGGGGTCAACCAAAAATTTCCGTGACGCAAAATTTGTATCGCAATTTCAGTGTTTTTCACGTACAACCCAGCCGTTGCTTGGGGAATGGAACTTCCGCAGTTTTCATCGCACAAAAATCGTTCGCCACTCGTTGTAAAGCGCTTGATTTATGTGATAAATGATCACATCTCAATTTTCTTCAATCACAAAGTTGTTTACGCGGGCGACGTAGGTAAGGAAGTCCAATCTTAAAGGAGTAAATCTTGAGGATTGTGATATAGCCTAAAACCATCCCTGGAACTTGCTCGTCAATTTGCGCCCAACCGCATGAAAATCGGTCCAAAAGTTTTCGAAGCATACACAAACCAACATAACATTTTTATACATAAAGATATAACACAATTGTTTACGAAAATTCGCTCATACGATCATGCTGCATGACTGAAACATTTTTTATTTTTTAACCTTCCCAACTCCCTTAAGAGTGAAACTTCGTTAGATCACATACGTACTTAGTAAGGATTTGTAATCCGCACGACTGAACAGGTTCTTTTTTAGATTTCTTGCTTTTCTTCTTCCTGCGTTTTCGTTTTTTCCCTTCTTCACCTACATTATTAGTTTCTTTACAAACGCCATCACTGCCTGTAGTCAGTTTCTCATCGCCCTCAACATCAGATGCTTGAATATGAAAAACACCTTACCATTTAGTAATAAATAAGTACATTTGAAAGTAATGTTGATGACGAAGCAATAACAATACAACTTGAATAATAATCGTGGGTACTTTTAGTTTCCGTGGGCTCTTTTTCCATAGTTGTAATGGACTCAGGAGTTTCTGTGGTTTTGTTGGTCGCATTCAAAGTTTCACGGCTATGCAGTCTCGATCTTTTTTTAGGAACTATTTCAGGATCTTCCAATTCACGTTTAGCTGCTCCTAAAGAAATAAACAGTAATGTCTCAATATGAATAATTAACGGTGAAATAATAAATAATACGTAATTCACAAAGTTTAAGTTCATTATTTCGTTGACCTTCTCTGTCAGTCGAATGTTGTGCATCTTGATTTTTTGAGATGTTTGTATTGCTGGTATTTTCTTCTGGAAGTTCTTCCAAGTCATCTCCAGGTTTGCTTCTAAGTTTTCTTCGTTTAACATCATCCGATCTATCATCGTGTTTCAAGTTTTTATTCTTCTTATGACCTTCAGATTCATAGGGAAATGCTAATCGCTTTTGGTCCTCATTGCTACGAATACTCATCAACTCTCCCGGATCTTTGTCACATGAAAGATAATTCCCAGCTTTTTTGAAACTCTGGAAAAATGAAGAGAAATAAATATGATGCTTGCTCTAGAGAGGTAGGTAGTTGACTAGATTTTCAATTGTGTAATAAAGCAAAATGGGACAATAGAGAACACGCATTAGTATCAAATTGTTTGACAAACTTACTTCCTCAACTGTTCTCACGGTTTCTGGATCAGAGAATTCAATAAATGCAAACCCTTTTGGTTTTTGGGTTTTTAGAAATTTAGGAATAGAAATGTAGTCGACCTTTCCAAAGCAAGAAAACACGCCTTTTAACCAGTCGTGATCCGCGTCAGCTGGAATTTGCTCCTAAAATAATATTGATGAGAAGTCAGTTCATTAACGATCTCCAATATCAAGGAATGTGAAATAGGAAAGCACAAGTCAAGAGGAAAAGTGAAAAACACAGAAGGAAAGGATTAATAGTGCAAGGTGATGTACAGCACAGATACCATTAGAGAGTTTTTGGTGACCACTAACGAACCCTTAACGTATCCAAGAGTACGTGATCTTGAGGGAACGCTAGCAACGTCGTTCGTTAGAACGACTCATTTAACGTCACCCGTTTAGGGACCTATGGGCACACGACACCAGCCTAACCTTCCTGTAAATGTAACACTACTGGTCACCTCAAAATTACTCGAATACTGGTGAAGTAAATAATAATAGTTTTTCTTTAAATTCCCCATCAGTACCTACTAATTATGCTGATGTAGGTTTCTTGAACGCCCCTCAAACTTGGCTTTTTTTCGTTTAAAGTCGCGTAGAAACCGAATGTGCCAGGCTAGCTTTACTAGCCTTCAACTCGATCGAAAAAAATCCGTTCTTTTGCACACAGGCTATTTGGTCGATTAGAGCCTTGTTTTTTATTATTATTATTTCACATATTTTAACGAGAAACCTGAGTTTCAAGACACTATTTCTTCGCAGTATTGTTCTTAGTTTGCCTGATCCTTCAGCTGTTTTCTCGTGAACATTGCGTGAAGTGCTGCCTCCACTGATGATTGTGTCAGGTAAAATCCTGGAATCGTCATAGAGATAAAAACTTGTTCATACTTGTTGATAATTTACCCAACGGAAAACCCTAAAACATGAAGTTCGTAACGACTAATGACCTATAAGTGCAACTAAACCGCGGTGTACCACACTTGAGGCTTTCTATCTTTGCATTAAATCCATGCCCTGTTAAGGAATTGAAAACTAAAAATGAGGAATTAGACCGCATTTGCACTGAAACTAACATGAAATTCGAATTCAGGATTGAAAATCGGCGTTTCTCATCAAAATGAAGAAGTTAATTAGTCAACCAGTGGACAATAAGACAGCTGGGGGGAAAATTTCGCGTTGCTCAACCACCGTTAACGTGACATCAAAATGAAGGCAACCGTTCTCCTGGTTCCTTTTGGGTTAGCATCTTCATTTGCTCCCTCAAGACTATGTTAATGGGTGACGTTAAGTTGAAGTCGCCAAAAACTCTCTACTAATGGGATTCGAGTGGCTCTGCAAATCATGGACATAGGGCGGCTATAAATAAGATCAATGACGTATATAACAGCATAAAAAGAATTTTTTGATTTATCGAAGAGCATATTTAGCATAAAGAGGACGTATCATAGATAGAGCATCATCATAACCAATGGAATAACGACAATAGCCGACTCTGTTGCATTGAATTACTTCATCGAAACTCCAATTCAAATAGGTACGTATTTTGCTACAAACCTTCATACCCTAATGGTTTATTATTTTCTATAACGAAACTTTGTAATCAACTAAAATTTTTACCCCCCTCCACTTCAAAGTTTGTTGGTTTACGTTTAAAGATACGTAGCATCCAAAAATAAAAAAATAAAAGTTTGTCAGCTGTCCAACTCCAAAAGGGCTAAAATTATAAATATGATCGGCTTGGAATTTTTTTTTGTTTTTAATTTTAAGTACCACAAAACATGGGGCTATATTAGAACAGTTGTCATGAATCATATTATACTTACAACGTATATTTCACAGTCATCAATATTATCCTTCTTTCTTGGTGGATTCTTCAATTTGACCATTTCATCATCTGACACTTCCAGCATTTCAGACTTTTTTAGAGCTTTAATTATTTCATTTTTATCCAAAGTCAATGCACGGATCTTGTTATACGTCAGGAAATCAGTCAATGGGACACCTATAACCCAACATTTAGGATTACTACAACTATTCCAACACGATTCTCTAGACTTTATTCATTAACCTTACAATCCTCTACATGCCCTGCCACTTCACTATGATTTAGGGTTATTCATCATCAAAAGGGCTTAGGACTTAAAAAAAAAAAAAAAAAAAAAAAAAAAAAAAAAAAAAAATCAGTGTTAGGAACAGGGAACTCTAAATGGTCCCCCAGAAATTTCGGGTGTAGTTCCGTATGTGTCCCCACTTTCAAACCAATCTAAATATGACATTAACCTATAAAAAAAAAAAAAAAAAATGTTGACGAGTGTTTTGCAAACCTCAGAATCTCCTCTTTTTCGTGGTTTCATGATGAATGTTTATCTTCTACGATCAAAATCAGAATTTCGGTATTTAAAAATGTGGGGACACATTTTGCCTGGTCAAAAAGTTCTGCATGTGCCCCCAGGCAATTAAAACGGCCAGAAAATATTAATACCTCAAAAGAGTTCAAACTCATGTCCTTCATTACTAAGGAGAAATTCTTCTTTAGTAACTGCACTCCAACCAGATGAGCTATGAGGTGGATTTAATCAAACCTCTTTGACTGAAGAGGTTTTCCTTAAGCGCAACACTACATTCAAGACGGGCTAAAAATATTTGATCACCTCGACAGGAGTTCGAACTCGCGTCGTCACAACTACGAGAAATTATTAATAATTTCCCGCAGTTGCGAAACTCAACGACCTCTTCGACTGTGAGAGTTATTTTTCTGGAGGTATAATACAACACGTGGGTCGTAAATCTCAACTGATGGGGTCTCGGTGGAAGACGAGTTGGGAACAACTGCTTTAGATCTTCGGTAATAATGAAGAGAAAAATAAAGTTAGCTGCTTCTCATCGTCACAAACAAACCCTAACGGCATTCCATTCCATTTTTCTGTTCCTGAAATTGCGTATGTAGTGTGCTATGCTGGACAGCATAGACCAAACTTCAGAGTTGGGAACTGGGTTCACAAAATACCAACTACAAGTTTCACTGGTAAAAATCGGGATCTGTATTGAACACCATGCAGTGGCCTGCATGGAGGTGGCAGCATGAAGGTAACACGTATTCTCAAGTGTGCTGGGGATCCAAAAGATGATTATATACGCTCCATTCCATAGTAAAATCCGTGAGTTCACAAAAGGAAAAAAAAGTTTTTCACCCAGCACAATATATTGTGCAACACTTACAAATTTTACTCAAATGACTGACTGCTGACAGATCACAAATGTTGGACCGTAGCTGTTATCCTACCGCCAGCACTGCCTCCAAATAGTATACCACCAAACTATACACATCTAACTAATCTGTATTTTTAATAAGGGATTGACTACTTGATGTTATGTATTTTTGAGATGCGAGCTTGCGAGCATCCAGACCACAAAACTATGCTGATTACGTAGGCGGTCGTATACTATCTGGGAGCAGCGCTGGAGGTCGGACAACAGGAAACGTCCGTAACTATTTGTAGTGTTTGTGATCCGTTGATTTTGACCTCTCATACCAGGAAACGCAGGTCAAGGATGGTAATAATCCAAATGATGGCGTGCTCGGTCTAGTAAAAACTTCAGATCGACTCTAATATGCTCAGGAATGAGCATTTGGTTCTCCTTGACGAGGAAGACCAGGACTAAAACATTTGCTATTCAGAATGTCCAATACACAATAGGTATACTTACCCTTCAACACGTTCATCGGGAAGTGAACTACAAGATTTTCTTCTAATAGGTTTCAACGTACCTCCAAGTTGTTCAAGACGCTGAGCAGTTTGTCTGTTTCTGCTAAGGTTGGACGCACTGAAGTAGAACTCCATTTGATTTCTGATGTTATACAACAATTTATTTTTGCGTCCTTTGCGAGCTTTCTTGTCTTTATCTCCGACTGTATTTTCACCGTCTGAAGGCGAACATACTTTCTTACACTCTGGTGCTTCAACCTCCATTATTGGTGAAGATTTGTTCATGTACGCTAGGAAATACAATCAAATAGTAAAAAATGCAATGAGTACCCAATATTTTTGAAAATGATCCCCACATTATAAAATATATTTTTACCCATGAGCTTACATAAAAGAAGTAGGAGTAGGTAAGTACTTACATAGTACAACTTTTATAAGTGCAATGAAATTGTCTTCAATGAATTACCACAATTACAACACACTGAAGAGATTGCAATTTTCCTTGTTCTCCATAATGCTACTCAGAATACTGGAGTATCAGGTAATGAATGATTCTGAGCGTTTGTCCTCTCAAACAAATTATCCGGTATTGTAATAAATCAATGCTTGATTATTTATAACATTCCGTAAACATGGAAGAAGAAGAACTCACAAACCGTAACCTACAGAACGGATAAAGTGGAAGTTTCACGTTTTGACGCACAGACCACAGAGCAGCATAAATCATGAAACGCAAGCATGAGTAAAAAGGAAAGGATCGGGAGAGCCATTGATCTTCAGCTGTTGTCTGAAGGATCCGCTAGTGGCGATGCAATCCGATCTGTTTGTAAGAGTAAGTCACTCTGTGCTTGTCATCGTTTACATTCATGGTCCAGGAGCCAAGTTTCAGGTGAATGTTTGAAATTAAATTTCGAAAATTTAGTCTGTTCTTAGTGAGAAAATCTCTATCATATTAAAGTTTTCCTCCAATAATTCCTAAATCTTTCATCCAACAGAAATTTGTATACGCAGCAAAGTTGTAGAGCATAGAAATACACATCGATCCGACCCAAAAGCTATGAATTATCTCCCAAAATAAGCGAATTAAAAACAATTGAAAATCAGGCTAATTTTGGGTTAGCCCCAAAACCCCCATCAGGACTTCCCTTTAAAATCTCCTAGTGGCGTTAATATTGGTTAGGTTTAGGTCTGCCAAACTTCATTCGATTCAGGGTTAAATACCTACTTCCCAAAGTTCATATCGAGCAAGTTTTTGCTTAGACCTTTCCCCATTGACTTACAACAGAACTCATGAATTTTATTCCATTTTACACATAAAGTTAGCAGAAACAGCTTTAGAGCGAATTTTCTTAGAAAATGAAGCTATTACAATGGCTCCAAAAATTTTAAAATAAAAATTTTCAAAAATTTTCTTCATCGAAATCTGTTTTGAGGCATTCTGAAATGATTCCTGGATTTTAACGCTTTTTTATATGTAGGTGCCTATATCTTTCCAGAAGATAACTCATCTCAGGATTGAGATAACATGTCTGTTCTTGCGCCAAAAAATCAAGCTTTCCAAATGAAAGGATGGGTTCATTGACAGCACTTTTTGAGCACATAAAATTGGTACAAAAAATCTGTAAATATGGCTAAAAAACGGATAAAAATCGTTAGGTAAATGTAAATTTTTCAGCAGAGTTTTAGTCATAAACGTTTATTAAATATGACCTAGACTATTTAGAAATTTATGCACAAAATTATTGTGAAAAACGTATTTAAATTCCAATAATATTTGCTGAAAAATTGATAAAAATGAAATTTAAGGTCTAATTTTAATTGCTGTATATCATTTAGAATTTTCTACAATTCTATTTCAGATAGGCATCAATATCTTTTCATATACCTAGTAAATTATGCAATTTCATGAATTTACTGAGTTGTATATTACAATTTGTTTAGTAGTAGGTACCTACTCAACATTTATGTAGTTTCTGAGACCTCCTCGGTTTGTTATTAGGGAATGGTAAGACAGGAGGGAAGTATCAGTATACGATATATCGTATAACTCTAATCTATATCTATAAAAGAGGATGTATGTATGTATGTATGTATGTATGTATGTTGCCTATAGACTCCGAAACCGCTCGACAGATTGTAATGAAACTTTCAGGTATTATTAGGCATGATTCAAGGATTGTTCCTGTAAAGTTTGGTGCAAATCCGTTCAAAGGGCTCTGACCCAGAGGGCATAAAAGGGTGCAGTGTCAGGTTTTAGAAATTTATTGTTTACAAAATTAACTACCCAAGCCAAGACCGAAGGAGGAGGAGGAGGAGGGAGGAGGAGGAGGGAGGAGGAGGAGGGAGGAGGATGAGGGAGGAAGAGGAGGAAGGGGAGGAGGAGGAGGAGGGAGGAGGAGGAGGAAGAGGAGGGAGGAGGAGTGAGAGAGGAGGAGAATGAGGAGGAGTGAGAGAGGAGGAGGATGAGGAGGAGGGAGGAGGATGAGGGACGAAGAGAAGGGAGGAGGAGTGAGAGAGGAGGAGGATGAGGAGGAGGGAGGAGGATGAGGGACGAAGAGGAGGGAGGAGGAGTGAGAGAGGAGGAGGATGAGGAGGAGGGAGGAGGATGAGGGACGAAGAGGAGGGAGGAGGAGGAGGGAGGAGGAGGAGGGAGGAGGAGGGAGGAGGGAGGAGGGAGGAGGAGGAGGGAGGAGGAGGAGGGAGGAGGAGGAGGAGTGAGGGAGGAGGAGGAGGATGAGGAGGAGGGAGAAACCAAAGGCAGAATCCAAAGGCTAAGCTTCCGTCCATCCAATCACCTCTTAATAACAGTTTAAAATTACGATCAATAAACAAATTTAATTTGGGCGCAGCAACGCGCGGGGGGAACGCTAGTATCGATATAAAAATCGATGTTATGAATGTAAATGTCCATAGTGTTGATGTATCTGATTGCCGACCATTTCAACATTAGCCTTCCTTTCTGTTAACTCCTCCTCTACTCTGTGACTGTGTTATGATAGCTGTAATTTACTAACTAAAGGAAGTTATTGTGCGGTCAAGTATTACTGTAGTGATCAATGGATGTCCTCTACAATTTGAGGAGGAAACACATAGTTTCCAATAAGTCATTGAATGATTTCGATTGTTTGCATGAAGGAAATTCATTGTGTTGCATATCTGTTAAGAACATTGTTGCCTTCTCTACGAGAACAGAGTTGGAAGATACTAATGGAAATACCTACGGATCTCACGTCTACGTTTCTGATTTGAATACGCCATGGCATAGCTACAAGGTAACATCTACATTAGGAACGGTTAGTAGCCTAGAGTGGGATGCAGCTGGTGAGAGATTGCTAGTTGCAACCGACACAGGGAGCGTTTCAGTTTTCACACCTTGGGAGCATATTCTGAACCAGTGGGGTTGTATCGGTTCTACTGAATTTCCTGGTGAATCAATCATTGGTGCAGCTTTTTTTTCACAATGGTAGGAAAATCAGCATCGTTGCTGATAAAAGAGACAGTTGTATTTATTCTGAAAAAATGAATTACATAAAGTTTTCTCCTTCTGTTCGTGGGTTTGGAGGAGGAGCTGTTGAAGGGTTCTTGGTGATGACTAGCACTGGTATAGTTGGTGCTGCTGCCTTAGTCAAGGATGCTGGCATTGGGAATCCTAATTTAATTATAGCATCTGAAAGTCTAGCTCCAATGAGAGTTAAATTGTCTTCAGTGGATATATCTTATGGGAAAAATGGACAGTTCGTAGTTGCTGCTAGCAATGAAGTGGCTTGTCGAGTTCAGTGCTATCGTGTATCAGTAAAATATATGGATGACAGACTAAGTATTAGTTCTCAAGCATTACCGAGTTTTTTTCTCCAGTGTTTCAAAAATAAAGATTCAGCAGGTAAGATTACAGGGCTGAAATTTGTAACAAGAGAGGATGCAGACTCTCTAGTAGTGTCTGCTAACATTGATAGAGGTGGTGTGGTTGAAGTGTGGCAATTGACTGAAAAAGCTGTACCACTACATCGCGTTTTCCAGACGACTGTTGAGCCATTTAAAACTGTTGCGTGGCAATTTGAAACATGTTACTCTACTTCAGCCCCAATAACTTGTGTGACAACCTGCAAACTAGCACTAACTACTTCAGTCCCACCACCATCCTATGTCATGGTGTGCACTTCAGATGCTACACTTCATTGTCTTTATCGTGATTCTCTGAAACCGGTCGGAACAAGATCGATTGCTGCTGTTTGGCAAGAAGATACCATCAAGCATCAACGGTTGAGTACCAAAATAACACACATGGATTTGACATGGTTGGGCTGCGTCTTGTCTCTCGTTGATTCGCATGGTCAATTATACATTTTCAAGATCCCTCCTATTCTTGAGCCTGGTGTAGGAATGACAGTCAATATTGCAAGTGCTCTTTTAGAATATTGTCTTGTTACTGGTACCGATAACTGGGATGTTCTGGTATCTATTCAACCGACTATAGTAGACGCTATAGTAGATAGAATAATTGATAATCATAATCGTCAGTCTCAAGCTACCCAGCAGTTCTATTACGCAAGTTACCTGAAGCTCAGAATGGCTCTTGCAAGATTGACTATGACTGGACAAACCAAATCATCAGACCTCACTGCACTTTTGATGCTACATTCTGTTAACACTGCATTCACATCATTATTGAGACCTTCAGAATTCTCAAATCATGACAAGGGGCCTACTGAAAGCCTGGCTGCATTACTAAATGAAAATCTTTTAGATATTGACAAAGTCCTCTTGCAACTCGGTGGAAAAGATTTCACAGTTGAACCCAGCACTTTACAATCATTACAACAGTTAATTCAGTGGACAGCAGATCTCGCCCTAAATATATTGGCTCGGCTTCCTGAGCAATGCAAAGCACCTGTGAGTGAACTTTATCGTGACATGAAAGCACTGAACACTCTTCGTCAATTGTTGGTGATTGTACGAGTTTGGGGACTTATACGGTTAACTTGCTTACCAACGTTTGTTCGTAGTGCTGAAAATCTTGATGTTTTTGGCATTATTGTTTAAATTGATTTCAAAACTTGTTTTGCAGAGCCATGAACCGGATGATACTCTCATTGATGACTGTTGTTTGCTCCCTAGTCAAGTCATGATACCCCAAATGAACCCTACTACGTCAATAGTGTGCATTGCGTCGCCTGCATTGTCATACCAGTCCTTTCCTATCCAGTTGGAGTTTGGTGTTGAGCCGGATTGTCTTGTCTTTGAACCAGATCAAACTGTCATTGAAGGATGCCTCGCTACAGATCAGAGTTTAGATACTCTACGTCATATATTTCTTGGGAAAGAGCCCCTTCTTGTGAAACAGTGTTGCAGGTGTGGTGGTAAAGCTCAGGTTCAAGTTTCAACCAGAACTACTGCCATCCGTGCATGGGATCAGAGATGGCTTAGAGCGTGTCGTTGTGGAGGGACTTGGAGAAAACACAAGTGCATTTAAAAACACCTTTAGTATTGAAGGTTGTTCTTACACATATATTTATTTATAAATTATTGATTGTGAAGAGTTCATGGTCTTATATACATCGATTTGGCTTTGTACTTGATTATTTGTATATATACAATTATTAAAATATTCAATCTAAGTGCCGGTAGATGTTTTAGGCAGGACAAATTGTGTAATGTTGAGTATTTTTCTTATGTTGAATTATTCTTAGTTGGTTTGGGTACAGAAATATCTGATTATTCTACTGTGTCCGTAATACGTTATTTATTTCTCAATATATTCATGAAGAATACTGTATATCTGGTGTATGTTATTCATTCCTCATGGCAAAACTGTTTTCTAGATAGAGAATATTCAATATACATTTCTTGCTTCCTTCACTACCTCTGTACATAGAACGAGAAAGTATTGCCTCACAGAAATTGCATTAAGTAATAATATCAAGACGCTGCAAACTATTTCACGTATGTTTATTGTTTGTTAGATTAGCCTTCTACAGTGATTAACTTATTGTATGGTACATTATCAAAATGTTGTATTGGCGGAACCAATACCAAAGAGAAACTAATGAAATTAAATATAAAACACTGACACTTTACGTACCAGTCCCTTTCCACCAAGGGCTGATATTGAAGTACATTTGTACATCAGAAGGTTCAGAATTATATTGACACACAGGTTGGCACACATCAACTTTTATAATTAATGAGATACAATGAAACGATTCACTGGACTAGTCCATCTATAGTCGACAGTGCAACGTCATTCTCATTTCCTCTTCCATCATCAAAATCCCTGGAATTACAAAGAACTCCTACCTCTCCACTGAGGGGATTCGCCAAATAACCACAAGATTTTTGCTAAAAAACATCCCTAATTTTCCCTTTCAGGGTGGTCCCCAAATGGAAATTTTCAATTGCCCTGACATTTCCCTGACCGAACTTAAGATTTCCCTGATAAAAAATATCAAATTCTTTTTTTTTCTCGTCATTTTATTGTACCTTTAATGCTTCTGAAACTGAAATCGTATAATTTAAAGAAGAAAAACAAAAAACAGACAACTTATATGTAGTCAACTTATATTTAACAATTTCTTTGCTCTTGAAGTGCTCAAATATCATAACAATTTAACCTAAATGTAATACGATAATTTACGCATGAAGAATACGTAATACGATCATGCTGCATGACTTTTTATTTAATATTTTATGGTCTCTCAATTTGTGATGTGAAGCTATTTGTTGAAATACAACAATTTTCTTAGCTCTGGGGATCATTCAAAATCTTCGTCTGACAGCAATAAATGTCACGCTTTTTTTCCCCTACTTCCAATCTTTGCCAGAGAGAGCATAACTTCCTGATTTCCCATCCCACAAAAATCGTTCGTTGAAAAGTTGCTCTGTGAATTTATAACACATGACTCTACATTCCAATGGCCAATATCCCTCTCCTTAACCCTCCTGAAAAGTCCTAGCTTACGTACCTATGTAAACTAGTTTTGGGACCCTTACTGGACGAATCCACTACTCTGCTGGGTTTTGTCTCCCTAGTTCAATACTCAGTTGATTTTTCTCACAAATGGTTTACTCTAGGTCAGGGGTGCTCAAACGGTCGATCGCGAGTGCTTTTTGAGTAGATCTCGAGAAGAAACAAATTTTTAATAAGTAGGTAACTAAACTACAAAAATTTATTACGTAATAACACTGCTTGCGGCAAAAGGCGGCTTTATCAAAGGAATTAGCTACTGAAGTAGCAAGTCAGTTTAATATGAACTCATGTTCTGTTGAAAATGAGTTGGTGCAAATTATATCAGATATACATCTTGTGGTGAAAACCACCCCCTCTTTTCAACAGCCCTTTTCAGGGCTACCAAAAAGAGGTAGACACGACACACAAATATTTATAAGACGTCGAGTTATAACTCCGTCAAACAAAATATTTCACCAGAGAGAAAACACGAAATTCTCTCTCAAAAGTGAAATATTAACTAATAACATACAAGGCGACCTCCCTAAACACTTACTGGGCGAGAGAGACGCGACAAGTATCTCGAACCAAGTCGCCTTGAATGAGAAAACTCAAACAGAAAATCAAACGTCCTCTAAAACTAACAAGGACAATTCTAACAAGCCTACTCGCCAATCAGAAACACTGATTACACGAGAGACAATAGGCGAACCAACCAGGAGGCGGCAAGCAACCACCTCTGGTCCAGCAGCCACCCCGGGGACCCCGTCTGAACAACGGACGCAGGGAAACCACCCGAGGACCCCGTCTAAACGACGGACGCAGGGAAGACAACTCAAGGTCGTCGGCTCCGCAACGGACGCTCGTAAGCCACCTCCGGGGGCCCCGTCGCAGCGACGGACGTGGGGAAACCACCCCGGAGGACCAGCTCAGCTATCATACTCGCAGATACTGAGAAAACAATGTGCGAGCCAATGAGATTACACAGTTGAATTAACGAAATTAAGCGGACCAATCAGGAGGCGGCAGGAGGCGGCCACCTCCCTATAATTACCCCGCTCGGAGCCCTCCGAAATTCATTCCACTCTCCGCTCTCGACGACTACACTCTGAAGTACGAAGATTCTACACGCTCTACGCTGACGATCCTTCTGCTCCCGAGTTCATCTCAGAACGGCTTCCTACTGCTTTCTACAAGGCATACCTTCTCTCCACACAGATCTCGCATTGGCATCTACGAGTCCAGTGATTATTCATCCTGCTCATTGCCCAACGTAGTTCTTCTGTCAGGACGCCACCCGGTACATCTATTGATATTCTCATTAGATCGTACGCCCGCTGGGACGTTCCGAGACGTGTCGCCCGGGTTTCGTAGCACTAGGCTCGTCACCGACCGCTGTGGGCACGCCGATAAATTACACAGCTCATCCGCTCTAATTTATCGTCCAAGGAAGTCTTTTTCAAGACTACAAGGTAGGACCCTGACATCCGAGCAAAGGAAAGAAGCTCTGTCAAGCGAGTCCACCTTCCAAACCCTCTATTTCTATACGTAGAGGTATCGAAAACGAGTTAATAAACTCGGATATTTCGATGGAGCGCCGCCCGTCCTACTTCCTCATGCAAGGGGAGGCGGAACACGGCGCGGCCGGGCCTCTTAGCCCACGCAGCGCTCCCTACCCGCTGCTCGACTCGTCCGCTGTTCCTAGCGACGGCCCAAGGCTCGATCCTCGCGAAGAGATCGCCTTCTCACCTAACGTATTCATGAAGGAAAACGTTAGATCAAGCCTCACACACACAAAAGTTCGAGGATACCTTTCAGACCCGCTCTGAAGTCAATCATCATGATTCGACAAAGATTTCCGAATATCCACGATATTCTACACAAGGCTACCCGGCCGATCCGAGTGTCAAATACACTCCAAATGTGCTAAAAACAAAGGATACTTTTCAGTACCTCAACCAAGCCCAACATATTCCTCCTACAGATATAAATCTTAGGCCGGAATATTACATAACGGCTCAGCACCAAACCGATCGAACCCAGCACCCACTATGCGAGCCCAGTGCTCCACGCGGCTGCGACACGAACTACCCCTCAGTTCCTCCCGCCAAGCAAGCTGACCTTGGCGATTTCGCTCACATTCCTTACAGGAATACCTCAGGGACTAACCCGCATAACCAGAATATAAATGTCCCACTTGGTCTACCTACACCAAGTAAAACATATATAAATCCACTACAAATGGTGACCCCGCCTTTGAACAGGCTTAACACGGAGCATTTTCGTTCCCTCTTATGAAGCTAGTGGATTTCAGGGAACCACTGCGGGCGTGCGACCCCCGCCGGGCCTATACGCCCCACATCTCACTCAACAACCCTCTACACAAAGTGGCTTTCGAGCACTTTTGGAGGAAATGGGAGATTATCAAAGACCAATCTTCCAAAAGAAGAATATCGATCGTGCACTCGCCGAGTTCGATCAATACTGCGTGCGAAAACACCTGAGAACGCAGAACGAATGTTTCTCAGCTATATACAAGTGGGTACCGGAAGAAATGCGGGAAGCTATCGACTCAGCTTACCTCACGGCACCCCACGCACCTTATGAAGAGGCCAAACAGCGCCTACAACGAGAATACGGGTTGTCCTTACAGGACAGGCTCCTCGCACTCGAGGACCCCGCATCTCTCGCCAAAAAACCCAGCACCAAGTACCATGAAATGTACTCTAAGGCTGTTGGGTACTTCTCAGAGGCTCTGATCACTCAAAAGTGGATCGAAACTCTGCCTATCGAAGCCCGAGGCATGGTCGCAGCACAGCCTACCACGACCGCCCGGCTCGACCTAGCTGATACGCTACACGCGTACAAAACAGAGAACCCCTCTCTCAACATACGAGGAGTAGAATCTACTCCGAAACCCACGAAGACTGGTTTCAAAAAGGCCCTCTCACATAAAGCTGAGGTCAAACCCCAGCAAGTAGAGAGTAAGCCTCACAAACCGACGGCCTATGTCTGTCGAAACCACGCACGTTTCGGTAGCGAAACTCGCAAGTGTGCAGACCCAGAACACTGCACTTGGAAGGCAAATACTGCCTCCAAACCTAGCAAAAAGGCAGCGCCTATAAGCCAGCCTAAAACCTGGTTTTCAAGCGAAAATACTCAGAGATCGGTACAAGAAAGTATCGTTCCAACCTCCGACGCAGAGAGTTCGGAAAACGAATAACTGCCAGTGTATCTGAGCCTATACACCGGCAGACTAATGAGTATAAAAGGCTTTTTTTCAAGTGCAAACTAAATGGCACTGAATTTCTCATTGACACGGGAGCAGAAGTGAACATTCTGCCCCACAATGTCACCAAAAAATTGGGCTTAAAAATTCGTAAGTCCAACGTCAAGCTCACAGCAGCTAACGGAGCCCCTATAGACACACTAGGGCGTGCTGACACGACAATTAACATCGGCCTCGGAGACATGACCACCGATTTTATGATCACGAAAGTTGATCTAGCGATCCTCGGTATACCATTCCTCGAGTCTTGGGATATCGGAATACGGGTCAAACACAAATACATACCCGCTGCTCGACTCGTCCGCTGTTCCTAGCGACGGCCCAAGGCTCGATCCTCGCGAAGAGATCGCCTTCTCACCTAACGTATTCATGAAGGAAACGTTAGATCAAGCCTCACACACACAAAAGTTCGAGGATACCTTTCAGACCCGCTCTGAAGTCAATCATCATGATTCGACAAAGATTTCCGAATATCCACGATATTCTACACAAGGCTACCCGGCCGATCCGAGTGTCAAATACACTCCAAATGTGCTAAAAACAAAGGATACTTTTCAGTACCTCAACCAAGCCCAACATATTCCTCCTACAGATATAAATCTTAGGCCGGAATATTACATAACGGCTCAGCACCAAACCGATCGAACCCAGCACCCACTATGCGAGCCCAGTGCTCCACGCGGCTGCGACACGAACTACCCCTCAGTTCCTCCCGCCAAGCAAGCTGACCTTGGCGATTTCGCTCACATTCCTTACAGGAATACCTCAGGGACTAACCCGCATAACCAGAATATAAATGTCCCACTTGGTCTACCTACACCAAGTAAAACATATATAAATCCACTACACATCTCAAAGCTACAGCATCTGATACAAATTTCTGGTGTTTTATATCTGAAGATAAATATCCGAATCTAAGGCAAATCGCCCTTCAACTGACGGCAATGTTTGGGTCAACTTACTTGTGCGAGTCTGCATTTTCTGAAATGAAGATAATTAAGTCAAAATATCGCAATCGACTAACTGACGATCATATGTCATCATGCTTGCGATTGGCACTCAGTGGTTACGCACCATCTTATGAAAAGTATGCTGAGGACATGCAGTGCCACGCTTCAACATCCAAAGTCACTCCTTAGTTGAGTTTAACACCATATGTAGCTCTTTTGTTTTGTAACAACGAATAAACTCGCAATTTTGAATAACTAGGAGTTTTTTCATTGATATTGTAGAGAAGAACTTAAGTAAACCTAACCCAAACCTTGACTAAAATAATGTAAATTGTGCGGAAAGCTAATATCTATATACGCTACGGTACACCCTACCTAGGTAGGTAGGGTGTATCGTGTATGTACGACAACCCTGCATCACACATACATGCAGCCTCTCAGAGTCTAAAAATATTGAGGTAGATCGCCAGCAGTTCAAGTTTGAGCACCCCTGCTCTAGGTGATGTAGTTACCAGGGAAGCCAATGGCGTATCCTTCACTTTTTATAAGCATGTAGCGTTGTTACTTTTGAACTGTTTAACCACAACTCTTGATAATTATTTTTGTCATTCGTATAACTCACCTATGAAATAATATGCATCTAGTATGATGAAGTAGGCTTGTAAGTTTGATTGTTTAGGAGTTATAATATACCTAAAAACGCTTCAAATTATTACAACAACTTTTCATTTAAAAAGTTCCCTGACATTTGGTGGTTTTTGCAAAATTCCATGCCTTTTCCCGACGCAAATAATTCCCTGGCAATTCCAGGTTTTCCCTAACTTTTCCAGTTGGGGGCTACCCTGCCACTATATGGACGGATGTTGCCGAGAATGTCAATAGTTCTTATCTTATTTAAATACTGTTGTCGAACGCAATCGCAGAAACTGGCCTGTATGTGCTATTAGAATTAGAAATACATCCGCAATCAGTACATTGAAGAACTAGTTATGGATTTTTGCCTTGTCCTTCGTAGATTTAGGTGTTTGAGGGTAGAGAATTTTTCATAGGCTCCTCAAATAATGTGGTTTATTGGTTAGCTGAGCGCTTTCGCCGTCTTGTGGCCTCATCAGAGCTTATTATTGATTGGTTCCTGTTAAAATATAAGCTTTTTGGGCCCTCTTCAACATCTCAGTGGGAACCTGTTACATTTGGAGGTGTTGTTTACGTCAATTATGTTAAAACGAAGTAGATGTGAGAATTTGTGTTGAGGAACACACTATGTATGCACGTTGAACCTTTTGTTTATGAACTTATAAGTATAGTTCGATTTCCTGGGGTCAATTTAATAACAAATTTTGTAACAAAAATATGTTATTATAACAAAGTTTGTTATTAAATTTTCAATTTAATAACAAACCTAATTATTTAGGACAATTGTTAAAAAAAAAAAAAAAAAAAAAAAAAAACACCGCACTTTGAGTACAACCATCTAGTTTGACCTTTATGGCACATTCTGCAATTTGGTCATACTAGGCACTTGGAGGTTTTACTGGCCGTTTTTGCTGACTTTTCTTCAAATTCTTCCTGTTGGCAGACTTCAGTCCTCTTGCAACTAGTAGCTTGAACTTTTTCAGTCCTATTTTTTCCCAGTTTCTCTGCGGTAGAGAATGAGTTTTGGTGTCTAAAGACGAGCATGAAAAGGATTTCAAGGAAAATATAGATAAATATGAATTTGCAAATTACCTATCCAGTCATAGTTACAATTTTGATTCGGCAAATAAGACAGTTTGTAGAATTTTTTCCAAAGGGAAGTATTTTGAATGTACCGGAAAACTTCGAAATTATCAAAAGTGACAGGTCTGGTAAATGTTTAAATGAGGAAATCACTCAGTATATTTCACCATTGATTGATCCATTTCTGTAAGACTTGGAGTTATCCCCTAGTTTAAACCGGATTGAGCATTTCTTCTCCTTCCCATCACTTCACCCAATTAGCTATAATACCCTTTACTTTGTATTCACTTAATTGGTTGTCCCTCATGCCCTTTCCTTTCTCTCGGCCAACGAGATTCAATCTCGCCTCACCTGTGACTATAAGTTTGTCCGGAGAAACAGTCCCAAATCATTTCGGAATCGAACCAGAACCAATGGAACTGAAAAGGGAGAGGATAGAGACGTACAGGACTGTTAGTTCCAGCTCCAGTTGTCCTGACAGTTTTTGGACTAGGTGCATCGTGAGATTCTTGAATCTGTAATAAGCGTGAAAGCCTGACGCTACTATTGCAGGTGTAACTGCCCATAAATATTTGATACCTCGACAGGAGTTCGAACTCGCGTCGTCACAACTACGAGAAATTATTATTAATTTCCCGGAGTTGCAACGCTCTAACGACCAGAGCTAAGAGGCCAGGGTGACCAAACCTCTTCGACTGTGAGAGTTATTTTCCTGGAGCGTAACATTTCCCCGGAGTCAAATACCAGCCGTCTCGGCTGGTTTGGGGTCGGACGAATGACGAACTGAAACTGCAGGCCGCTGGCTCAGCAGATGCTCGCTGGAACAAGTCAGCAGTCGAGCGAGGTCATTGTCGCGGTGTGTTTTTGACTCAAGTGAGTGAGGAAATGAAAGGCATAACAACAGGAAATGTGATGTTTACAGTCTTTTGGCTCGAGAGGGATTTAATTAATTATTGTTTCGTATGATTTCGGGTCCTATTTCGACTGCGCCACTGTAATGGCCCAAAAATATTTGATACCTCGACAGAAGTTCGAACTCCCGTTGTCACAACTACGAGAAATTATTATTAATTTCCCGCTGTTGGGACACTCTAACGACCAGAGCTAAGAGGCCAGGGTGACCAAACCTCTTCGACTGTGAGAGTTATTTTCCTGGAGCGTAACATTTCCCCGGAGTCAAATACCAGCCGTCTCGGCTGGATTGGGGTCGGACGAATGACGAAGTGTAACTGCAGGCCGCTGGCTCAGCAGATGCTCGCTGGAACAAGTCAGCAGTCGAGCGAGGTCATTGTCACGGTGTGTTTTGACTCAAGTGAGTGAGGAAATGAAAGGCATAACAACAGGATGTTTACAGTCTTTTGGCTCGAGAGGGATTTAATTAATTATTGTTACGTATGATTTCGGGTCCTATTTCGACTGTGCCTCTGTAACGGGCTAAAAATATTTGATACCTCAACAGGAGTTCGAACTCGCGTCGTCACAACTACGAGAAATTAATTTCCCGAAGTTGCAACGCTCTAACGACCAGAGCTAAGAGGCCAGGGTGACCAAACCTCTTCGACTGTGAGAGTTATTTTCCTGGAGCCTAACACAGGCATCAAGCGAAGCAGCAGAAGCTCTAATAACCTTTTCCAGCAGTATCCAACATACAAAGAGGCCTTCAAGATGATGGAGGGTTTGGATCACCTTTTCCTTTATCTAAAAGCACCAGGCGAGCTTTTTTCCATGTATTGCTGAAGATCCCTTCTCTAAAGCATGAATTGTGCATTCGTAATAGTAGCCTCGGGCAGATTTCTGTTGCTATTTTTAACACCTCTGAGGGTATGCGATCTAGTAATGAAATCTTCTTCCATACATCAATGGTTAACAACATTACGCATTTAAATTTCTCTCTGAAACTCTTGGAAATTTGCAATACTTTGGTGAAGTTCATACAAGGCAAAAGGAATATTTGCTCAGAGTGATGCTTGATATTGTGGCCTAGCCAAGTAATCACTTATTGGTGACTGAATAGGCACACTGTTTCCTTTAGGTAAGTACACTTACCTCTAGTCAGTGGTACACCCTCACTTACACTCATATGGGTGATTTAAGCACACTGTGGAATAGATGGAAATGAGAGAGTGGATCGGAAAGTGATTTTTGCAGCTACCAACTCTAGAAATCAGTTATACTAGGCATCTAGCTCATATTTGCGCCAATTCTCTTTCAGTAAATGTTAGATTTTGTTCCGTTAAGCATAATTTATCAAGGTAGGTAGGCACTTGATAATTTGCTCTATAGGAGTCATGAATAATTGCAAAATTGTGCATTCAGCAGATGCGCACTAACGTTGTTTCTTCCCCTTTTCATGGTAGATGTGTAATCTACGTGAAATATTATACAAAAAATGACCCATTACTTGAACTTTGGAGACGAAAAATATTTCGGAGGTATTCAATTGCCATTTGTTTTCAGAGTAGTTTTGACGCTATCACGGAATGTATTGATATTCACAATATTACTACTTGGAAAAACACCATACAATGAATTGTTAGTAGGTGCGATGTTGAGAAAATCGTTACACTCCAGGAAAATAACTCTCACATCGGCCGCATAGCTCAGATCGTTAGAGTGTAGTAACTAATGGGAAATTTCCCGTAGTTGTAAGGACATAAGTTTATTTGGGCCGTTACAAAATACATAATATTTTTGGGCCATTACAAAATCAATGGAAAAAACTGTTTCGGTGTTTTTCCATTTCGATAATGCGAATATTAATTTAAAAACATCACTATGTGATTTGGGGTGAAAAACATTCAACAACAACTTTCTGATAGGTAACGATTTTTAAGTTTTTAGCAATTTTTAGACATTTGACCAATTTAACAGAGGTACCTACTCAAAAGCGTTGGTAACAAACTCGTCCTTTAGTTTGGAAAGCTTGATTTTTTGGGTGCAAGAACAGAATTTTTATCTTAATCCTACGGAGAGTTATCGTCTGGAATCACACACACACCCCTAAAATATAAGCGTTAAACTCTAGGATTTGCTTCTGGTCTCAAAACGGATTTCAACGATGGACGTTTTCAAAAATGTTGATTTTAGAATTTTGGAGTCATTTCAATAGCTTCATTTTCTAAAACGTTTTATCGTTTTATTTTCTAAAATGTTTTATCGTTCGGTATCGAAACAATGTCTTGATGTTTCATGAGGTCAACTTGTTTGACCTCTCTACACAACTTTGTTCTGTATTTCCAGGAACGCGATATTTCAAGGGTACATAAATATATACTCACAGACATAATGCAATGCTGACATAGATAAATTAAGATTTTACCAAATCGAGGAAACCGGGTCAACTCTCAAAACATACGCTTTTATCAATGAGGATATATTTAAAGAAAATGCGACAATAAACAAGACTTATTTTCTTTGAACTGATCGTCCCAGATCTACAAAATAAAATCAACAAAAAATGCATGTCTGAAATTTAAAATTGCAGTTACAAAAATATATTCATAAATTGTAAAAAAATAAATCTAACATCCACTATATCAAAGAAAAAATAAATTGTATATGTTGTTATCACATTGATGAAACAATCTAGCTAAAAACTAACACTTCAAGAACAATTTCCATTTACCAAATATACTAAGGAAAAACCAGACAAACAAAATTCAAAGTGCCTTCACACTGCAACGAACATAAGGTTGAAGTAAGGGTAATATGATTAAATTGTTATAATAATAAATATTATAGTGGTGGTTGTACGCTAGGGGGTTTGTTATTAACTAAGCCCATAAAAACCAATAACTCTAATAAGTATCTACTAAATTCAAGAGGACTATGGTTCATTTAGCAAAAACATTCCGATCACAATGACGTCCAACATTTTTTAGAAAAAACGTTACAAAAATAAAATCGACTTCTCGGATCATTCTAAATATTAGTATACACCATCATTTAGTTAATTTGCTTTTGCAAAAGCCTATGTATGATGAAACTTGAAGCAACCACAGAAATTATGACTAAGCGATTTGGCCAGATAAATTGAATAGCAATCCGTCGTTATAAGTAAAAGAGAGAAAGGGATGAAACATTTTCGACCTTAGTAAAAAGTAGTACAAATGTCGAAAGAAATTCACAGGCACTTTGGTTCTCCTGGGTCTATAAAAATGGACAACCAAATTAGTTATTCATAAGGAGTGAGCAGGAACATGAATACAATGTTCAAGCATGTCCTTCGAACTAACAAGGAAGCAGCAGCTTCAGACGAATCGGTTGGGCCCAAGAATTAAAAGTTTCCTTTTGTGATAAAAATTGGTCTACAAATTTTCCATCGTTCATTTGTAAAATGTCTTACACAACATCAAATGAAACTGTGGTTGGTATCACTGCTATTAGGAAGCCAAATAATCGTGAAGAATGCAATTTCCAATGGAAAGTAGTAAGATTATAACATCAGCTCAAGTAGTTTCTTGATGATGTCAATTGAATTGCTAAGATTAACCTACTATTGGGGAACAGATTTCAAACTAGCAGAAACCAATGAGCAAGGTGTGGGACCTGGTAACAATATGATTAAAATGGGTCAAATAATTCATCACAGGATCGGAGGCCTGAGGTTTTCAACTCCAACGAGTAGACATTCTCCTAATGTAATCTGGGCTGTGGAACTTTATGTCAGGTCGAGCATGCATTAGAAGCCAGCAATCGAGGCAATAGTACCTGAGACATGAGATATTGCTGCAGAAGAAGTGGGCAGGCTTAGAACCTAAACCTGTGGTCTGGCAGTTGTCACAGTTTTGGTCATCCCAGATGTAGGGTTTAATCTCTACACGTTTGTCAGATGTACATTTACGTCCATCTTGGCGAAGGGTGACATAGCGAGTTTTGATGGCTTCAATGTAGGAGTCACGGTGGGAGAAGGCAACACTAGCAGTTCCCTTGGGGTACCGTAGTTCAGGGTCAGTGTCTATCCCTGCATAGCAGACTGTTCCATATAATCGAGTCATAATCTGAGCTACCTCAGCAGCACTCAATGTCCGTGGAGACCTCCAACAAACACCGTTTTCCTGGGATCGACTGGCACAATCCGGTCCAAGACATAATCATTGTCTGAGAGTTTCCATGGACGGATCTGTACAGCTTTGTGGCTGATTGATGGAGAAGACACCCAGAACTGCAGCCGTTCATCATCCCGAACACATGCTTTCACTAACTCCTCTACCGATTTCTCATTCTCAAACAACAAAAATGCATACCCTTTGGGCGGGAAGTAAGATCGGCATTGGGCTTTGTATGGCCAGTCAACGATCAGAGGGCCAAAACGTTGGAAGCTAGAGATTATCCCATCTTCATCAATGTCAGGGGGTAGACCTCCAACAAACACCTTCCTGGAGTAGCGTTCAACAACTTCTGGAATAGCAGGGCTACTAATTTCCTCAGGTACTGGTTCTTCAGCTGGTGTCTCAGCTGCTGGTTGGTCATCACTGACTATGAGTTTGCACAGCTTCTCTTCCAATGAGTCTTCAACAGCACCTTCCTTGTTTCCAACATCTTCACTTTCCCCTTCCTAGAATTAGAAGAAAAACGAAATATTAATAAACATTTTAGTCTCTACATTAGTGCACTTGAGTAATCAACTAAGCATTATAAAACTAAGTTATAAAACTTCATCATGCAAGAGTTCAATTAGCTTCAAGTATTCTACAATTCTCTAGCAATGTCCTTGTACTTGAATTTTTACGATATGAGTGCTGTATGAGCTGATAAAATTTCCGAACTTTGTCTTCCAAGAGCTTTATTCCTACGAATAATGGAGTCAGATGGAGAGGGAGTTCTACAGCGAAGGCTCTTAAATTTTAAAGCAGCATGGACAGGTAGATGTAATTTACGTTTATGTAAGATTTTAAAACTTTAAATTCAAGGCGTACAAAATTTTAAAAATATTAATCAGCAATAATAATAATAATTTGTAATATGTCAGTGCTGAAACGAGTTGAGTAACACCAAAGGTTTGTGATTGGTAAGGAAGCCTTGAAACCAGACAACTGATTAATCAGAAGGTAAACAACCGATAACGCAGAAGGTAAACACAGAATACCGTATGGCCCATATTCTCGTGACGTCACGCCTGGAGTAGGTTCGCGTTTCAGCCAAAGTCGGCCATGAGACCACCCTACGTCAATGAATCGCTACTCAACCAACCTATTTCTCACAAGAAGTTTGCCGTCTCACGTCAACATAATTCGTGGTTATAAGGCCATTTTTCAACAGTTTTGTTTGAAAAAGTATAATATTGTAGCAATACAAAGTTTCAATTCGACTAAATGTTATAATAATCATGCCTGCCAGCGCAATAATTGATTGCAGATTGCTGTCAACAATACCAATCTAACGTGAACGAGTTTTTATTTGGACTAGGAGCCTACTAACTATAGTAGTTAATCAGTGTCAGAAAACTAAAGAACTTCATTCATTAGGCTTTGAGAATAATTAACCTGAAAAATAGTAAAGAAAAGATTATTGAAAATTCCTCCGGTGTCTGTACTGCTGTGTAGGTATCTAGCCATTGTTCAAGTAGCTTCATCAGCGTTTTATTATAAGTTCGTAGTACTATGCTTAACTGAGGAAGCTTTACTTGTTATATTGAATGAATAAAAGGAGAGATTTGATAGTTTGTCAAAATAAACAAGGCAGGTTGTTGCTACACCAAGAAACGAAACTACTTAGGTAGTTACGTACGTCCTACCAGATTTGCTGTTGGTTTAAAGTGCATAAACAAAGTAGGTGGGTCGTTGCTTTGCCGACGAATACAACCGCTGATTAGCAAGTTTGTTAAATATCGAATCAGGGAATATGCAACATGAATTAAAAACCAGCTGCAAGGAAAAAACCTTGAAATGCATTCCTCTGAAGGTAAGATTTCATAAATACGGCATTGGCAGTGCAGTTATTGCGCGAGTTTTGCAGTTACGCAAATTTTATGGACAAAAAAAGTAATTAGGTACCTGCTTTCGTTTTGATCAATGAAGTAGGTACCTACATGAACAAGTAATAATATACGGAAAGTATGTTACCTTACCTCTAGGTACTTACCTTTCCACATGTGATACAACTTACTATTCCCGCCTAACAGAGCTCTCATAACACATCCTTTCACAAGACCACTTTCACAGTACTCTAAAGATTTTTAGTTTCAATTGATTCAAAGAACAGTTCTAAAACTAGATAGGTAATCCACACCATTTTTGCGGCTGATGTCTGGATCATCTAGAACACTTGTATGTAACTCGCCAACACATAATTCAAATGGATCTCTACCCCACAGATTAGGTAAATCTTGCATTCGTAGCGTTTGAGGTCAACACCTGATAATAACTTGATGTAATTTGCGTACAATTTATCACCTTGCATATTACAAATAATGAAAATTAATATTGACTCGGAACTAGGTGAGACTATGTTATGCTGTTGTCCAGCTGTGACTATGAATGGGGCATTTTCGCATATGTTTACTCGTCACCATGACAACAAGGTGAAATAACTTCGATTTCGCTTGCCTCGATGTAAGGAAGCGCTAGTGTCGCAAGTCTCGAGAATATCACCCATACTGGCGGGAAACCCTTCGGTTTGAGCTGGGAATGACAGATCGTGTATGGAGAACGCACTCTGAGGCAGGAGAGGGAAGAGGGGAACTTCGTTGCACGCCTCACCTCCTGCAGAAGGATCGTGAATGGGCCGCTTTTACTGTTCCAGTGTTGCTGTTATGAGTCACACAGTTGAGGGGATATTACTGATGTTGCCTCCATGAAGGTCACTAGGCATGGAGTAAGGAAGGAAGTTGAAGAAGGTAATGACATGATAAGGAAGGTGTACCAAGGACTTAGGTCGCCCCCCAGAGGTGCAGTAGGGCCTAAATCCTCGAGAGAGAGGAGAGTGTGACAGTACCCATAATATTCCCCTACTAATAGCATTTATGTGCTATGTTCGGAGAAGATTGGTTTTCCGGTTGTCGGATCGCAATCTATCGCCAAACGCATCATTTCAAGAACATGAGGATCACGCTCGAAGCCGGAGAGACGGGCGCGAATTCTCTTGGATTCTGACGGGAACTGTCACACTCCTCCCCTTAAAGACATACTTGATTGAAGAGCAAATATGTAAACGAGGGGGAATAGTTTACTGGTTGATAACTGATGCTCAATAATAAATAGCTGCATTGGCGATTGAGGATAATAAAAGGGAAATTAAAACAGGATGGATTGTCAATGAATCTTCATATGAAGTATTCATTAGGTAATTAACCCCCAATCAAAGATTAGAACAATCAGGAATAAATGGTTTCTCAACTATGGAGAATTATACCTTTAGGAAAACAAAATAGACATAAAAATATGTGCCCACATTGGGGACTTAAATTGGGAATTATGATTGGAAACTATGCCCTTGAATAAAGAAAAGACCGATATCCTTAACCCATGAGCTACGACTCAACCACTGTTTCAAGAGACAATCACAGTACCTACTTCACCACTCAGTAAGAAATGCGGAGCGGGAGGTAGAAGTTTCTCATTATAACCGCTAGGAAGCGCTGGTATCATGGGACATACCGGGCGGGGGCTAGATCCTCCTCAGCATTTAAACGCTCACTTCCCGCACTGCCCACATGGGCAGTAAATACATCAGCCTCTGCGACAGGGGCAGTGGCTGAATGTAAATGGGGCTTATGGGAGAAGAGGACAGCAGAAGGTGTTAATGCCATTGACCGAATGCTTATTGAATCCTGCTGACAGATAGATTAATCGAGATTCGTTTTCCACTCACTGCTAAGCTCCAGGCTCATTATTCACCGAACCTCCCAGATGGGATTGCTGACGACGTAATCTTCTCATAATTTGATTTTTCACTCCATGTCACATACTGTTAAGCTGGTTTCACATGGAGCGGTACGAGCGTAACAACCGGAAAGACGGAAGGCCTGAAAACCCAGTGGAGGGGGCGGCGGAATGCGGCAGGGTGTTCACATGAAGCGGCACCTCGCTAAACGGAATCATATCCTTCCTACTGAAACCCTCTCTGATCTGAAACCTCTACTTGCGGTTATCAACATTCCTGTCCAATGAGCTTGCGCAACGCTCGACGGAACGCGGCAACGGTATACAAATTTCTACCGCCGACCACCCATTCCGGCAACATGGCAGCCACCATCCTCAACTGTTGTCCCAACAGCCAATCACATTGCGTTCCGTCTTTCCGTCTCCGGACATACCGCTCCATGTGAAATCGGCTTTAGCCAGCATTAACGTCTTTCGGCTTTGAGTGTATAATGCGTGAGCTGTGAGTTTTTGGATGTGTTGAATAACTTCCATACAAAAAAAGCAATGTTTTCTTTCCGTTGGACACCCCTAAGGTGGGCCCTCGGTACGTTCCATGACAGTGTGTGTGTGTGTGGTCCACCTACAGACCCATATCACGAATGTCCAAGTGGTTTCAAGATAAAACTTAGAAGTGGCCGGCATGATATTGTACCTACACAAAGTTATTGAGAGGGATTCCCCGATTGATATACCTATTATTTTCCAATTATTGATATCACGGACCATCACTCAAAATACTCTCCCTACCTACTAATGTGACAGGTATTTAATTGAATGGAACGATTTGGGATATTTTCTCATACCTGAAATGCCACTCACTAGACCCAACGAGCTAAGGTGGTGGACTAGCGGCTCGTTGTTGTAGTCAAATAGTTACCTTCATATACTTACTTCCAAAAATGGTGATGAAGAGGGAAAAATCTAAATTTTCCAAACTTTTTCGTAACAGGAAATGATTTCGTTTCGAAAATGAGTGGGATCTTACCAACACCTAAGGTTACAAACACCTTATGAATACTATAAGTAGGTAAGGAGACTGCAATGGATCCATGTAACGGCGCTTCATTGTTTTACAAGGTAGGAATCAGAGTTCATGTTATTGTAGTGCACTCCACTCAATGGAATGTAGTTCTAACTTGAAAATTAGCGCAACACTCGTCGCAGCAGAGCCGACCTACCTAGAGCTCACCACATTGACTGCCAACTACAAGGTGGGGGAATCTAATAGATAAAAGTGTGCCCTTCAAAAAAAACCACGTTCGATTCTAAATCCACATGCTTTGGAGACCCAGAAACGTGACACACTTGAAGGCTGAGGACCCAAATTGAATCAGTTTAGATACAAGTGCTGTTATTCTCCTTCTAAATTCACATACAGTCGAATCAATTATGAAGAATAAGTGAGAAATAACCTGATGAAGATGTTATCAAAATCAATACTTTCTGAAATCTCAGATGAACGGAGGGGCTCCGCGAAATGTTTTACTTCGCATGTTTCAGACAACAGGATCAAGATTTGTTATACATAGTAATCAATTCGTTTTGTAATGAAATAAACTCACCATTACAAAATAGGAACCAACCGAAAGATCACTAAATTTAAAAGGGCACTTAATTCCAATTTTACAACCACAGAATAACCTGAACAAAACTACGACCTACGATGAATGACGGAAAGGGGAGGGAGTGGGATTCCTTTCAAAGAACTGCTTCACGTGCAAGTAGTGTTTTTTTATAAGAGCTGTGACAAAATAACAGCATAGTAGTTTGAACCCAATAGGTTTAAAAAAATGTATCCTTATCTCTATGTGACATAGGTGTCCTACCTTCTATTTCTAAAAAAAAAAAATAAATAATAATAATAAATGAATGAAAACAAATAAATAATTAAAATTCAAGAAAAACACTAGGTTTTTATATTTTTAAATTATTTTTTGCTTTTATAGGGATTGTTTTTTCTATTCATTAATTTTTAGGCTCTTTTTTGCCTTGAGCTCTCCAGTCTAAAATAAAAATGTCTCTGCCCTTCAGGCTTTTTCATTTTATAAATTTATATTTTTGTATTAGTTATTGTTCCTAGTATTTTTCTTGTATGCGAGGTGGGACGTATGTCCAATGCATACAACAATAAAGTACGTCCATGCTGAAACGGAAATATAAATCAACTTTAAACTATTCATTTTTGTGGAAATCCTTCACTATTGTTTTAGACTCTTATAACACTATAAATAATATATTCATCTACAAAGTTTGCAGAGTGTAGGTATTTACCTTTGTGAAATTAGCAATTTACTTTAGTGCTCTAAAATCAAAGTGTTTGGTCAAATTTGTCAGGTAGATACCTATGTTCAAGCAGAACTCCTGCAGTCAGAGGTTTGATTAATTGGTCCCGGTGGTGTAGGCTGCTAAAGCACTTTTCTTTAAAACTCTTGAAGAAGGTAAAGGCATGAGTTCTGTTTAAAAATATTTTTTTTTATGTTTTAAAAATGTTCTAAAAAAATATATACCTATTTTGGATTATTATCTCCAATAATAAACCCATGTGATCATATAGCAAACAATTTTATAACCCCTCCCCCCCCACCCCAAACGTTCAAACTTTGTCACTTTACGTTTCAAGGTGCTTAAAATCCAAATTTGAAATGTCCGTCCACCGCCCAGGCCATAAAAGGCCTAAGAATATACGCACGCGCGCACGCCTGCCACGCTTGGCAGGGGGTCACGGTGGGTGGTGAGCGGGGGGGTGGGGGGGGGGGGGGGGGGGGGGTGGTTCCACATGAAAAACTCATGAATGATCCCCAATTTAGTGAACCATAGATGTAGATAGAAAAACTCTCAGGGCGGGGGCTTGGAGCCCCCAGCACGGAAGCCTGTTGGCTTATTGTACTTTCCTGAGAGTTTTCCCCCCCATTGTATTTTCGTACGAATAGGTTGCTTTAAATGATTTGGCGCTTCAATTTATATTAATCTATGTCCGCTGCTAAAATATAGATTAGTTGGACAAATAGACCAGTATGATTTGTGTAGTTAGGTGGTATGGAAGCTCGCAAGCTCGATTCTCAAAGAAGCATAACATCAAGAAGTAAATCCCTTACTAAAATACAGATTAGTTGGACGAGTAGATCAGAATGTTTTAAAATATGATTTAAAACATTTATAATAATGACGTTTAAAAATCTGTTTCGGAGGTTGGATTCGAATGCATAAAAATATTGGCTAATACTTGCAATCGAGCACGGGTCTTGAAGCATTGAAGTCTGTTACGATATCCACTACACCACGAGGACTCCAACAAACAATGATTAAACACAGAACTTAGCCACCCATCAGGGAGCTTATTTCCATTGCCAGTTGACGCTAGTTCAAATTCAGGTCGGCAGGGGCGCGCACAGCGGGACAAGTTGTGTTCCTGGTGTCTGGTTTAAGAAGTTCCCCCTTCCCATGTCTACGTTTCGCATTTCCATTCTACTCATGGAAAGGGGTGGATGCTTGAGTCCATGAATGAGTATCCATAATATTCCTCAGCTTGTTTCAAGGGAGTGTATCGCATGAATAATTTGATCAAAGTGCAAAAATATTAATTGTTCATACGATAACCTGTTTTATTAGAAAGTTTTCCAAGGGTATTCCTAGAAACAATGAGCTTGGTCTTCTGGTCTTCTCTTTAAATGTGAAGTGGTAAAAGAAGAATATGCGCAGAGGTCCCCCGCGCAATCGGAATCCATTTTCTTTCCATAGTGCTGCTCCCTGCTCGCTGGGCACTCAAGTTTGGTTCACGTTGATACCGCTGGAATTTTACTGTACTCTTTTGATTCACACGTTGTTTAATTGCTGTCATTTGTCCCAAATCACTCAAATAACATTATAGTTTAATAGTTTTACGTCATTTACAACGAGCTCAAACCCTTCAGAAGGTACGTAAGTACTCTGGCAAATCACAGGTGTACCCATTCTTCTTGTTGCCTAGTATCTTTCTACAACAGCGATACCTTCTTTTTAAGATATACTGTGTACAATATAGCGTATCTAATATGTTCTAACACTCAAATTACATACCTGCAAACTCTATTTTTAAAATCTTTAGTCTTAGTTTGTGGATGAGTCGAGGTTGAATCTTCCGCGCATCTCATCTTTCTTTGTTCCTCCCGGCAGCGGCCATGCTGCCTCCCATCCATAGTGCGCTTTGCTGTTCTCTCGCAAATCCACAATCCTTTCAGCCTCGTGATAGCTCGTTGCAGCTCAGTTGTATTTACCTAGGTAATATTTATAGCAATCTTCATTTGTGGCTTCCTACAATTTGTTTGTTTCGCCATTGTATCTAGCGCACGTTGGCAAATGACGTTCTTACCAGTCTTGTCAGGTTCACGTTTCATGGGTAAAGGAAAGATGAATCAATTCTGCGTCCAACCGCTTTTCTTCCTACCTACTTGTCTAGTTCTACCTAGGTTTACTGGTTCTTTCTCAATTATATCTGATTATATATTTGCACTTGATAGATTTTAAATAAAGCATTGATTTTCAACTTATGACTTCATAATCAACTAACTTTTCTCTTGTTCTTAATAGCATACTTTGGTGCCATTAATTTTTGATTTCATTATAATATGAAATAATTTGCAATTATTTCACCCATTAAAATTGAAGAGATTGTTGTTCTAAATAACAAAGGACATAATAAATAGGACCAACAAGTAGTGGGTAGGTGGTAGGTAAATAGCTGTTATACAGTTATCTTTTTTAGGTACTTGCCTACCATATCGCATACTAATTTCATCCATGCGTGAATATTTGATATTCTCGTTTTTCATGTTACAATCGTGCTACTTCCTTTAGGTATTTTTTCGAGTGATGTGATTTCGAAGGCACATTGATGTAGCACCATGCATTCGAAGTCGATAACAATTTCACCCATGACTCATCGTTTTTCTATGTTCGTTGTAGACTGTACGCCCTTCAACTCCTATCGGTCAATTCACAGTTTGACAATCTCAACACAGGTGGTACACAGTAAACCGAGTTGTATATCGAGCTTCTCATTTTCGGAGCCCCATTCACGGGGGACTTTAAAGTTGATAACTTGCTGAATTTTAGAAAATGAACCTTCTACAGCCATACTTGAGGTAGACAACTTTGAGCTAGTGCAGAACGGGTTGCGTGCGGTAACAAAATTCTTGAAATTTTGCGTAGAATCCAAATCTGAAATAAAAATAGGACTATCAGTACAATCCGCTCAAACCATTGCTTAACTCGGATCTATTTGAAGAAACTCGTAAACGAGTTCCACTATCCGCTTTACAAGCAGATACCATGTTTCATGGATATGTCTTTGATTGGGGATTTCATAACGGTTGTCCTCGACTGTTGTCAAGAGGATGAAAATGTTTCCTATGGAGTGGAGTAAATGATGCTATTGCTTTACGTTAAGAATATTGTAACCGGCTTATTAAAATTGTTTATAGTCCAATCAACTTAGTTTTGGAATGTAGCCAGGTACGTAAGGAGGGGGAAATTGGTAGCTTGAGATGTGAACATTTATCACACAAATCGGACGATTTTTGAGCGATGAAAACTGCGGAAGTTCCATTCCCCTAGCAACGGCTGGGTTGTACGTGAAAAACACTGAAATTGTGACACAAATTTTGCGTCACGGAAATTTTTGGTTGACCCCCCAGAGCAAAGACATATCCATGTCAAAAGGGGTTCCCAATTGAAAAAAACAAAGTTGGCAATTGCGCAATGCCCAACGTGGTCATATTTGTCAATCCTTGGAATAATCGTGAATAAAAAAATTGTAATACCCCCATACCTATATAAGGATTTTAGAAGGGGGGCAATTCGTGGGAGACCCTGTCTAAGGTGACTCAGGCCGACTGACTTCGACGGCCTGAATATGATGTCCTTGGGTCGAAAGCGCTCACCTCTGGTAGTCGACTTGCTCGTGAGGACGAAAAGGGAAAGTACTTAAATGATGAGAGGACGAAATTGGGCCAATAGGTAGTGAGAAATCGGCGTTATTAGAGAGTTCCTTGTTGATGAGGCGCCTTATCGTGAACGGAAAACACTACTTCGCATGCGCGGGAAGATGGTGTCTCATCTCCAATAAGACAAATTTATTTCACCTAAACATAAACCGCTTCATCCCGAACCAACCTATCTCATCTGTTTGCAAAGTAACCTTACACATCGATAACAGTGATATTCATTTCCAGTTGGTATTCACGATTAATGAAAATTATATTCATTTTCTTGTTCATAAATTTTCAAAATCTGCCATTCCAAAAACTTTTCGTGAATAAGAAAAGGCTGCCATGTTGACGGTATGGGCGGTAGGAGGTCGGTGGTAGAAATTTATATACCGTCGCCGCTTGCCGTCGAGCGTTGCGCAAGCTCATTGGACAGGAATGTTGATAACCTCAAGTAGAGGTTTCAGATCAGAGAGGGTCTCAGTAGGAAAGTTTATAATTCCATTCACCAAGGTGCCGTTTCATGTGAACAACGTGCCGCATTCCGCCAACCCCTCCACTGGATTTTTCGGCCTTCCGTCTTTCCGGTTGTACGCTCACACCGCTCCATGTGAAACCGGCTTTACAACTGGAAAGACGGAAGGCCGGAAAACCCAGTGGAGGGGGTGGCGGAATGCGGCAGGGTGTTCACATGAAGCGGCACCTCGCTAAACGGAATCATATCCTTTCTACTGAAACTGATCTGAAACCTCTATTTGTGGTTATCAACATTCCTGTCCAATGAGCTTGCGCAACGCTCGACGGAAGGTGGCAACGATATAATAATTTCCACCGCTGACCGCCCATTCCGGCAACATGGCAGCCACCATCCAATCACATTGCGTTCCGTCTCCGGACATACCGCTTCATGTGAAATTGGCTCTAAGATGAAATGCAAATACGACTCTTGATTTTATCAGGTTACCTGCTGTGGCTCGCCTCACATGATAAAATCCCCAAGCACCTTATCCAAATTGACTTATCGTTTAGGAACTCTCTATTTACGTACACGCATGAGCTTAGGCTATACCGATTGATCCGTCGGCAATGGAACTCATAGGCCACCATCTAGGAACCAACGCACCTTCACAATTCCTGAAAATTTAATTTTGGTTAAAAATATTTTCGAATTCTCGCACGAACACAAAATATTTTCCGTTTTGACGTAGCGAAATAGAAACATAGCGGCCTGCTCAATTTGAGTTTACATTAAAATGTTTACTCTCATTTTCTCCATTTCATGGGAAAACATTGAGATGTGGATATACAAATTCATTTTCCAGAAAATTATTCACGATTCAGTGTTTTTCCATTAAGTAGAGAAAATTAGTGCAATATCTTCACTCTTCCATTTATCTATCTTTCTCAAACGACAAAAATAATACTGATAACACAATCTGCGTCTCGGGATGCGTGGGGTTATCGACGATGTATTAAAATCCTAACTTTCATAACTTCAGTTTTCCGCTTACCTACCTAATTCACCTCACCTTGTTGGAATGGAAGTGAGCTAAATTTAGACATGGCTTTGGGGTCCACCTTCTCTCGTATTTAGTCACTGGAGGTAAGTGTTTCCGGCGAATAAGTAATCACGTTAATCTGATTC